>CAXKVX010002088.1:0-174170 GCA_964058865.1 Eleocharis quinqueflora | reverse complement strand
GATGGTTGACGCATGTCCTCTGTATTTCGTCTTTCAGTAAAGAAGCCAGTGCCACCGCTTCTCCGTTTCTCATTCGCAACAGTGCCATTTTTTCGTTGATTCTTTCTGCTGCCGATGTGCTCCCTTCGCTACTCGACGCGTGGTAATGATTTTTTATGTATATGCACATGTATATGCGCGGAGCGCGTTGGCACGGCTAGTTCAATTCATATCTAACCAACTAACTTCTAAACTCGGTAGTTTTCAAGTTGGGTCAGTCGGTTTATGCAAGTTTTGACTTACATCCCTTAGAGCATCTACATTGGAGTAATTCATTTTAATTGCTAAACATACATGTCATCATTTTTAGCAATTAAGAAGATTTATAAATTGTTAAACACTTCATCCCAGCAATCCATTAATAATTATAAATTAAAGAGAAAGAAAGAATATTGTCCAATTATTTTGCCAACGTGTCACTGAAACAACAAATTCTTAATAAGCAATTTTTTTAATTAGGAATTCATATTCAACCCAACAATTAAAATAACAATTGACATATCAAAATAAGCAATTGTAAAACAATTACCAATGTAGATGCTCTTATAGCAGAAAATGTATTGTATTATATTCAATGACCTAAATGATATTAGAATTGTCACAACTAAACATTTATTATTAATTAAGGATGACTAATCACGTCATGTGTGAGCAAGAATGTAAGTGCACGAAATGTTAATAAAAAATCAAGGTGATCTTAAGCTCATCAAGAAATTTGGTGAGCTTAATTAAAATATATTAGATCGAATTCAAATGAGATTCACACCTTTGAAATTGATCTACATAATGAGTGATGTGTTTATATATTAAAATTGTTTATTTATTTATTTTAATTCATTTAATACAAAATCAAGCGGTCAAAATATTAGAAGTTTATGAATTATTTTCATACATTTATATTTTGTTAATTTTACTTCTTGACTTTGCATTAAATAAAATAAAAGGTAATAAATTTTACATGCTCTAAGTAATCATTTTGAATTATTATTAGGCAAAAACTTGGATATTTCAAAAGATGTGTATACCGAATACTCTAGCATATCTGGTCGTTTAATTCATCAAGCTTGGTGAAAAGTAATTCACTTAACTTTTGTTGAGTTTTTCAAGAAATCACTTTTAACCAATCTCGATGAATTGAACAACCCAGATGGACTAGAGTATTCAGTATACCCATCTCTTGAAGTACCTAATTTTTTTGCGTATTATTATTGTTGTTGTTATTATTATGTAGTATGTCATATTAAATTATTAATGACTTGTATCATACATTTATTTATTTATTATTTATGAGTAAAATTAGAGTATTCTTAAGCTCATCAATTTCAAATAATAATGCATGACATTTCAATTATCTCAAGAAATTTCATATAAAGCAACGTTTCTATTAAAATAATGAAATCAAACAATAAATACAACAAGTATATCAGAATAACTAAAAAAGAATATAAATAAAAAGAAAAAACTTAGGTATTCCAAAAGGTACACTAGTTATTCTAGTTCATCTAAACCGTTCAATTCATCGAGATTGGTGAAAAATAATTCATTTTAAATTTTGTAGTGTTTTTCAAGATTTTTTTTTTTATCAATCTCGATAAATTAAACGATCTAAATGAATTAGAATATTGTACTCATGTTTTAGTAACCAAATATTTGCCTAAATAAAACAAAATGTTTGTCTAAATAAAATGACAACTCCTATTATTTCTATCTAACCAAACACGTAACAACTAAAAGAGAGATAAAAATAGTGAGTTGTTTGTGATCAGGTTCTAAATCGCACTCAGTTTGTACTTATATACTTATTATATAAATCTCACAAACCACCTTAAAAATAAGTGTAAACCCTAAATTATAAATTCTAAATTCTAAACTCCATGAAATAATGTTATATGAAATAAACTAAGTTGCATAATGACGGAGGCAGAAATATATCATACTGCTGTCAGTTTATTTAGATTTATTCACGTTACAGTTATTTACTCAAGTTATTTAGGTACTATAATCAATAATGTCAATAATATAATGTAGATAAAATATATGTGACATCAAATTGATAAATAAGGACACAAACTTATATAAATATATTAAAATTTCAATACATATTTAAGACAATTCTTTGAGGAATTCTTTTGAGGAAAATATTTAAGATAGTTTAAAAATTGAGTGGATTGACACCATTCGCACCAAAGTACCTCCAATATTGTATATTTTATATTTCTTAATTTATCAAAGTGATCAAAAAAAGGAACATCGAAAGCAAACAAATACAAGAAATGTTGGCACAAAGAATTGTACATTTGTACTCTTTCTGAATACAATATATATATATATATATATATATATATATATATATTGTATATTATGTTGCTAATTCGACGAGATATGTGTATGATATTAATTAGACCCATGCAATGTCGCATATATCGACCTCACAGGCGTTATTGCCCATATATATGCACCATTCTTCTTAAATATTTATTTATAATTCATGTGGGCCATACAACTCCAAAGTATATGATATTCTTAAAACATAGAACTAATTTTTTTTTTTTTAACAAAAGAAGCCTCAAGTTGAGGCCGCCATACTTCCATTAATTTGAAAGCATACAAAATATAATTCAGCACAGGAGTTCTATGCTTGATAAGAAAGAAGAAAATTAAAAGTTTGTTGTCCTTCTACTAAGCAACTGCATCTCAAGTAAAACGTCAGTTTTTACAACTGAAATTTCATTGAATATAGCAATTGCGTTTAATCTAAAAGAGCATAGTTTGAGATCAAAATTATTACAGTTTTAAAGTTCTAACATGAATTCTGAATTAACTAAACTGTTGTTGCATATCTTGTCATACTTCTTAGATCCATTTTAATCTCCTAAGAGATCTTCATCGCTTTCCACTCTTTCCCAGTTTATTGCACCATTACCCTGCTCTGCTTCTTCTGCCAATTCATTTTCCACTAAAGTTGGCACCTCACTTTGAATAACCTGCATGATATCAGTTTGATACAAGGGACCCATCCTAGGTTGGGTACCTGTCCAGAATTGAAATAGATTAAGGATCATCCTGATTAGCACATTTAGGCCTTTTATTGGACTGTTATTAAACACTCTGTTATTCCGTTCAGTCCAAATTATCCACACATATGTTGCTAGTACCATTCCCCAATGTATTAACTCATTATTATTCATTTTAAGAATACTGATCCATATATTTTCTAGAGATGTTAGGTCTAGAGGTGTGTTTTGCAAACAGTACCTGTTTATATATTCCCAGAATTTCTTGATTTGTTTACAATCTATAAATAGATGTTGAGTTGATTCTATCTCATCACAATATGTGCACTGTGTGGAACCTAACCAACCTCTGTGTGCCAAATTATCCTTAGTTAAGATGTTATTATTCAAGGCCAACCATAATAATAATTTATACTTCAAAGGGATTTTGAATACCCACACTGTTTTGTTAATGTTTACTTGAATGCCTCCAAAATTCAAAAAGTTGTACATAGAATGTACTGTGTATTTTCCTGAATTTTCAAGTTGCCATATTGCTGAATCATGTAAACTTGAGAAATTAATGGACATAAGTAATTCTTTTATTTCATTTTTTTGAATTCTCATTGCTTTAGATACCCCTCTAGTTAGAAAGAGATTGATATCACCTTTGTTCCACACTTGTGCTACTGTAACTTGTTGTTTTTTAGTTTTTTGGTACACTAATGGAAATTGAATTTTAAGTGGACAATTGTTATGCCATGTATCATCCCAGAAATTCGTGATATCTCCTGATTCTATAACTCTCTTACAGCCTAACTGTAGGAATTTGTATTGGGAGCTCACCCCCTTCCAAAATGAAGAAGCTTGAGGACTCTCAGTGAATTTACCATATTTGGTTTGGATTATATCCTTCCAAATTGGTAAATCAGTTAAATAGCCAACCCGACTTGCATACTAATGCTAAATTTAATTGCTGTAAATTTATAATACCCCAACCTCCATTTTCCTTACTTCTACAAATTTTCTCCCATTTTACCAAGTGATATTTTCTTTTATTTGGATTATCAGATACTGCCCATAAAAACTTTTTTCTGATGCTATCTATTTTGTGAATTATCCATCTAGGTATTTTATGTATTGACATATAATAAATAGATATAGCACTCAGAACTGAGTTAAGTAATATGAGTCTACCTCCTAGAGATAGCATTTTCTCTTTCCATCTAGGCAATCTTTGTTGGATTTTATCTATTACTAGTTGCCAGTCAGCTTTTGAAGGTTTTTTTCCAATGTAATTGGAGTCCTAAATACTTTATAGGGAGTTTTCCCAATTTACATTCTAGAATAGATGCATAATAATTAGCAGTGTGATTTTCAATATTAAAAGGAATTACATCCTAGAATAGATGCATAAAACATAGAACTAATTAATTAAGATACTTTTTTGGAGTTTCCATTATTCAAACTTTTTATTTAATTGAACTAAACATGATGAGAGAGATTTTGGCGATGAAATAATTCTGTACCCGAACCCTTTTCTTATATGTTTTTTTCCCGTTGAAATTATATTATATATTTTTTCAATATAAACAAATTACTTAATTGTTTCCTTTATTATATGTTCCTATTTTATTGGAAAATAAAGATCTTGTATTTGTAATTTTCTATCGATATATTGGATTTGTATTATATTATTTTTTAATATAAACGAATTATTTCATTATTTCATTATTATATGTCCCAATTTTATTGAAACTGTACCGTACAATATATAACTATCTAATTCTATTCTTAGACAGGCAAGGTGATCAGGGGCAGAGCTACATGACCCACTTGAAAACAAAATTTTCAAAATTAATTATATATTTGAATTTTTTTTTTAAATATGCTTATAATTTATATATTTTTTAAAAACATATGCACTATCTTGAAGCACCCTGAAAAAATCGAAATTTGGAACCACCTTGACAAAAATTCTGAATCCGCCCCTGAAGACATTGGCGGATCCAACATAGGTCAGGGATAGACAAGGCCTATTCCTGGATTATAAAATTGCCTATACATCCAATAAAATTTAAAAATTATGTTCAATCTTAAATTATTTCTAAACTAGTACTTTAATCAACTTGATAGTTAGCACATTAACACCAATATTTCTAATCTTAAAATGACATCATATATATTGAATTCAACATTTAACACTTTAATCAATACTAATTAGTATATGTTGTTTAATTTTTCATGATCCTAAATTAGCGTTACAAGACCTTAGCTTAACATATTCTTTTTCAGTGTTCACCAATGATGAATAAACTTCACAAGCAATGCAAGACGTTGGTGCAAAATTTGAAAATCTCCACCCTAACTCTTTTAATTACTTACAAATATTTATGTTTATCCAAGATCATTTGTTTTATCATGCAAAATTGTGACAAAATAACTTCAATATGATTTAATTCACCGTCACCCCCTCTTATTTATTTTAAAATATTAAAAAACATTGTTCGATAATGTTGATAATAGAAGAATTATGCAAAATTTTCAAAATATAAAGTTTTTTAGGGATGTCTCGATTTATCTTCATCGATTTGATTTATTAAATATTACTATATTTTACTTATATTACTTTTGTTAATATTTAAAACATACTCATTATTTATTATTTATTATATGATCATTATTTACATCGATCTTTTTTATTACTTGAATTGAATTTCATTTCAAACATATACAAATTATTTTGGACTAATGACTTTGTTGTTTTTGTTGTAAAACATATTATTGTGGTATTCAATATTCTGGCCGAAATTTATGTTTTCATAAGTCATTTGTGTCTACTCCTGATTAAAATTCTGAATCTGCCACTGTCTGAAGATAATGACATCTACAAAACACAACACCTTATATAGAGACAGGATTAGAGTATCTGTTGCATTCATTCATTCAATATGGTGGGAAGTCGAACTTTATTGATAAAATAATTATGTTCTGAATTCTTATCGTACAAGGTTAATTGTCATTAGATTTAGAGAGTTTCAAATTAATGTTGCAGTTATATGTATCGGAGACAATGATGCGAGGTTATTACTTTATTATATATATCTCTCCCTGAATTAATAAAAACATAGAATTTATCTGCTATATATGTTAATTAATAGTTTTCTTTTTTTTTTTGGTTTTCGTTGGTAACAAATCTCAGGTGCGAGAAGCATTTACGAGGAAATATTGGCGTAATGGTGTGTCAGTGCTTCTCTGAAAAGAGATATAACAAAGGAAAAGAAGACTTTCATGGAGGATTTTTCGAATTTTGTTTACACAAGCAATGCTGGCGAACTATCTAATCATTGCCAGCTATTATGATTTCTCCTCTAATTAATTAATTAACTAGCTTGTCCTATTGGCTGCCTTATTAAACATGTGCTTTAGTGCTTATGTGGGGTTTTGGTTCTTTAATGTCCACTACAAACATTTGTTTCGCTCACCTACGTACTTCTTTTGATTCATCGTACGTAGGTTAATAACACACACCGACAATCAAATTAGAAAATAAACTTAAAAACACTCTAAAAAACTTTTGTCTTACCACGACTTGGCCACCTACGCACTTAAACCCCCATCTTGATACTTCAAAAGAATCATCCGATCAAGTATAAAATAATAAATCAAACAAATAAATTTTATGATGACGTAATATAACTAAAAAATAAGAAGTTTTAACTCTCTGTAAATAATTTTACTGTATATATTATATCAAAATATCAATTCCTTAGATACTTTACTTTTCATATCATAGGTTGCGAGTGTAAGCCACGAATGGGATTTGGTTCCGCTCAGCACCTGCGCTACTCGTTCGTGAACCGTTCGATTTTCTTGATCTGCATCAAATTCGTGTTCATATTTAAAAACTCCTACTGATTCGTATCGCTGGTGAATAAGGGACTGAAGGCTGGAGAATTCTAGTTATGAACTTATGGTCATGGTAAAAACCTTATTGCTTTTAAACTCGAGGCCCGTGGGCAGTGGGCTTGCTCCTATTGTACATTGTAATTTTAAACAAATTTTTTATTCAGGTAACATGTTGATGTCCAATGATTATTACCAGACGTGCAAATGCGCTCCGCGCATATACATACTACAGAAGAAATCATTATCACGCGTCGAGTAGCGGAGGGAGCACAAAGACAACAAGAAAAATCAACGAAAAAATAAAATTGGCGTTGTTGCGAATGAGAAACAGAGAAGCGGTGACACTGTCTTCTTTACTGGAAGACGAATACAAAGAACACGCGTCAACCATCCGAATAAACATACAACAAGCAGCAAAAGAAATCGACAGAAAAAATTCCTCACTATTGCGAATGAACAATACAACACGTCAAACATCTAACATGGGTTTTTACCTTTCTGTCTTTTCTCTCGGTACTACAATTTTTATTTTTTAAATTATACCAAGTTCAGCTCAGTAAACCCAACAATTAATTCAAAACAGAAGAAATCCATCTCTTGATCAGTTGATTTACATTTTGTACTTTCTAAGCAGGCGTCAAATGATTTGTTTGGTTTTTCCCTCGGTTTGATTCATCTGCCTCCATTCAGATTAGAAATTGTGATAGTATAATTTTTCATATATGATTTTATTTTGAAATTTTAAATGGAATAAAGCGAACAAATCAAATTATACAAAAAATAATAAATATTATCTCAGAGTTGTAATGTCATACATATTAATACACAATACATCATGCTAATTTTAATAATGATTATTTATCACATAAAAAAATTATTTCAATTCCATTTATTCAACTGAATTAAGTTAGATTTTTACTTTGATTGATCAAATTATTTTGTCAGATAAATTTATATCTACGCAAATTGAATACAATTTTGTTGAACAAACTTAATTTGCATTGAACAGAACCGACCAATAGAACACTCCAAATTCCAACCAAATTTTTTACCAAACAAATAAGGAATTCTTAATTTCAGGAGCAGTTCTGCCATGATTAATAGCGCAATATAAATTATTCTGCTGAAATTATGAGACACTGTTATATTGTTGATAAGGTATGATAGTTGGTGACTTGGTGTGCACTGTGCGCATACAGTTTATTTAATAAACAGGTAACGGTACAATGAGATATAACTAAGAGAACAGGACAAAAAAAATAAATCAAAGAAGCAGACACGCGTCAATAAAGAAGTGTTGCATAACACATCTTTTGTCAACACGTGGCAGGGGACTAAGAGAACAGAGCAAAAAAAAAATCAAAGATGCAGACATGCGTTGATCAAAGAAGTGCTGCATAACACCTAGTAATAAAAATAAATATAAAGACACAGCCGGTTTGATTAATTGAAAAATCTTTATCTGTGTACGCTGGTTCTTTGAATAGTTGTTGACTTGTACTGAGTTATAGTCTGGATGGTCTATGAAGACATTGTCTAGGAGAAAGAAAATTGCTCATGATTATGAAAGAGAACGAATAATACCAGGATCTCGGTCCGGCACTTCCGCTAACCAAATCCCACAGGAGATGAATCAAGCGAAAGAGGGGTTATAAAGAGGTGTCAGGCTTAAAAAAAAACAAGAAAAAGAGAGAGTGAATCGGCAGCGGAAAAAAACAGAAAAAAATGAGAGAGAGCTGTTTAAGAGTGCCCATGTCAGTAACTAATAAGAAAGCTTTCCTGTGAGTCCCACTTATTTAACTCTCACTGAAAAGAATTAACAGTGAATGTATCCCACAAATTTGGTAAGCTGGTTCATTGAGAGGTACACCTAGTCTCGAATTAACCGTGAATGTAACCTAAATTTGAGATGTATAACTTCCGTCACGTCGAGTTTGATATTCTACCGGATGAATGTACATTTCAAATTTGGTTATGCCTTAATTAGTAATTTTTATCATGAGTTTACGTCAGATTCAATTTTAAATGCTCATTTTTCCGATCACAAAGCAGAATCGAAGCGATGAAAGTTGACTCATATATCTACATTTCGATGGCTTGCGATGATAAAAAACTAATTACGATCCCGACGAGCGTAGCTGAAGTTATTACAAAAAAATATCTAAATACAATCCAACTCATAATATAAATTATTAATATTTTTATTAAATAAAAATTGGAGTAAGAAAATACATAATGGATTTATGACCGGTGTCGTCAACATTGATCATTTGACTTCTACTCTTTCTTTCTATTTATAATTTATTTACTAAATTTTTAATATTAAAAAAATCGGTTCTAGCTCAGCTAGCCTAGGAAGCGAACAAATTGACAAGCCGAAGTGAAATCCGTACCGTGATAGCATTGTCATCCAGTAGCCCAACGACAACGCATGCAGGCAGACGTACCGTGCTGGAGGCGTACCGTCGGTACGTGTATGTAACATAAAAGATTGGTGCAGAGAATTAGGCAATCACAAAAACCTTAATTCGTTTTCAAAATTTTGTCATTCGGCGGAGAGTACTGAGTACGTACCTGGGCCTATTAACAACCGGGGACCGTCGGATCGAAGGTGGAAGGTCGGACAAATCGATGGGTCATAGTAATGATTAACGATTAATGATTTAGGCTGCTGGGATAACACAGATCCGTTACAGGAAATGGTCCGGATCGATCACCAGTCCTTAACAAGCCGGTGAGGACCACCGAGCCCTTACAGGCTTCCACAGTTGCACGACATAATTTGAAGTAAAAATGTTCGTGTCCCAATAATCCGAATAAATGGTTAAAGACGAGTTTCCATCCATATTCTCTCTTATGTATTGACCACTCTTTTACGTGACATGCATCTCTTCTACACGGTACGTCTTGTTTTTGTGTCTTCCCTTGATCGAAAATAAAAACCTTCTCAATTACTGGAAATGAAAGACCAACAAATTTCTTATCGCTGAATTAATTGGTATTAGGGGAAATGGCCAAAAAATCTGTGGTACTACCATAGGTACAAGATGATATGTTGTGTTACCAGTGTGGGCATACTAATGGTAGGTACTCAGTAATGTCCTCACAGTATCAAGTACCATGTTATTTCGATTCAATTTTTGGTCAAATAGCAATGCATGATCAATTAAAGACAGAACATTAATGGAGCCCGTCAAGTATTTCGAAAAGTAGATAACATCTAAATTACCTAGAGGCAAATTTTGCCTAGTTACCTCAAAATTTTCCAGTCCCTCATTTAATAAGAACCTAAACTAAGAATTAAGATACCACTCTGAAATTGTGTTAAGATATTAGAAACCACTTTGTTGAGCACTTGGCGGTCTCGTGAGAAACCCAACTTCGAATCCGCTGCCGCATGCTAATATATTTGTTAATCAAAATTTGAATCCAATTCGATTATACTGATTTAAGAAAAAAGTTTTAAATGAAACCCAACCAATTCATTTAATTTTGAAGACTTTTAGAACGAACCTGTAAAAGTGCATTTCCAACATTGTTTCTCCAAAAGAGCTGGCATGCGTATGCTATTTTAAGAAATTGAAAGGGCGTCCTATCTCAAAAAATAAAAGAAATTGAAAGGCAAAACCGCACAAGTTATCTTCAAAGGTACTGAATTGAAGAAAAATACACAATTCCAGTAAAAAAGACAATGTAGCTATCAGATACAAATTATGAAACACAGCACCAGTCACAAAACAAAACATGACATATCCTGGGAACAAACGACACGAACAAGAAATCAGAAATTTGAACTGAAATTGAAGAATGCGGTATACCACCTCCTCAGTAAAATGCGAAGATATAGGCGGGAAGGTAAGGCACACGCACGCGGTCATTCTTTGAGATTGCCACAGGGAAGATTGCAGCAAACAATTTCACTTCTAATCACCAAAAATACAATCAGTTCCGGAGAATTCAGATTTCTTAGTCCCAAAATGCATACAGAAGGTATTCACAACAGTATATAAGTACCTTCCTCTGAACTTCCCTCGCCGAGCTCAGTAGCGTGGGCTTGTAACCCAAGCGGGGGCAGGGTGGTTCGGATGGTCGGGTTAGCATCCGGAGGTTGGATCTGGTTTCCGCTCATTGTTGGACCCGCCCGTTCCAAGTCGGTATCTGACCTAAGCGACTCTGGGTCCTAAAGTGGAGGGGAAACACGAATGAGCTAAATAATTATCAAATATCTATTGTGATTTATTAAAGAACATCAAATTGTAGCTGATCTAAGCAACTCTGACAAAGGTCGGAGCAACGAACACCTCCCGTTCACCACGATGGGAGGACAACAGATCCCTACATTCCAGATCTGGAATGCACTCGGAGCTCTCCGATCGAACAAATCACCCTTTTGTTTCTTCCGCTCCTCGCATAAATTTTAATGCCATCTCAATTTCAATATGTTTCTTTTCCTCCTTTGTGTTATTTATTTCAATTTGTTTTTAAATTTGGAATCGCAAGTAGAGTAAAGACTTTTAGAATTTGAAACCGATGAGCTAAAGACACGTTAGGCTGGCTTCACAGAGCAGCAAACACCCTCCCGCTCTCGTTGGTGGAAGGATAACGGATCCTTGCATTCTAGATCTGTTATGGTCTACGGAGCTCTCCGATCGAATAAATCACCCTTTTGTTTCTTCTCCTTCTTGCATATAATTTTGATGCTCTCTTAATTTCAATATATTTCTTTTTCTCCTTTTTTTGTTGTTTATTTCAATCTGTTTTTAAATTTGGAACCGCAGGTAGAGTAAAGACTTTCACAATTTGAAACCAATGAGCTAAAGAATTATCGAATATCTAAGCAACTCTGACAAAGGTCGGAGCAACGAACACCTCCCGTTCACCACGATGGGAGGACAACAGATCCCTACATTCCAGATCTGGAATGCACTCGGAGCTCTCCGATCGAACAAATCACCCTTTTGTTTCTTCCGCTCCTCGCATAAATTTTAATGCCATCTCAATTTCAATATGTTTCTTTTCCTCCTTTGTGTTATTTATTTCAATTTGTTTTTAAATTTGGAATCGCAAGTAGAGTAAAGACTTTTAGAATTTGAAACCGATGAGCTAAAGACACGTTAGGCTGGCTTCACAGAGCAGCAAACACCCTCCCGCTCTCGTTGGTGGAAGGATAACGGATCCTTGCATTCTAGATCTGTTATGGTCTACGGAGCTCTCCGATCGAATAAATCACCCTTTTGTTTCTTCTCCTTCTTGCATATAATTTTGATGCTCTCTTAATTTCAATATATTTCTTTTTCTCCTTTTTTTGTTGTTTATTTCAATCTGTTTTTAAATTTGGAACCGCAGGTAGAGTAAAGACTTTCACAATTTGAAACCAATGAGCTAAAGAATTATCGAATATCTAGTGTGATTTATTAAACACCATCAAATTGTAGTTGACTTAAGGGTGTGCTTCAGAGTTTTATGGAAAGGTGATAAGGTGGAATGGAAAAGAAAGAAGATGGAAAAGAGGTTGAAGGAATGGTGTGAAAAATATGAGAAATAAATTTGTTTCTTGCTCCCGAGCTTATAGAGGTTACACTTTTTAATCTTGTGTGAATTATAATAAAAGACTTCAATGCTCTTTGGTTGGAGCACAGAAATTTTGGAAGGAAGGTGGAAACCATTGTCATAGATTTAGCACAGAGGAACAATTTTGGTATAAATTGATTGGTTCTCCATTAACCCTCATTACACCCCAAATTGGAGGTTACAAAATCTGGGAAAATAAGGCCCGTTGGAACATTTTAAATTTAGAACCGCATGTAGAGTAAAGACTTTCAGAATTTGAAACAGATGAGCTAAAGAATTATCGAATATCTATTGTGATTTATTAAACACCATCAAATTGTAGCTGACCTAAGGGTGTGCTCCAGAGTTTTATGGAAGGGTGATAAGATGGAATGGAAAGGAAAGAAGATGGAAAAGAGGTTGAAGGAATGGTGTGAAAAATATGAGAAATAAATCTGTTTATTGCTCCCGAGTTTATAGAGGTTACACTTTTTAAGCTTGTGTGAATTATAATAAAGACTTTAATGCTCTTTGTGTGGAGCATAGAAATTTTGGAAGGAAGGTGGGGACCATTGTCATAGATTTAGCACAGAGGAACAATTTTGGTATAAATTGATTGATTCTTCATTAACCCTCATTACACCTCAAATTGGTTGTTACAAAATCTGGGGAAAATAAGACCCATTGGAACATTTTTAGAACTTCGATTTCCATAGATTAACCTCGTAAAAAAACTTAGGAATAGGGTTAAAAAATATGTCCTCATTTCCATCCCTCCACTCACCCGACTTTACCCTCTCTGGAGCAGACCCTAAGCGACTTCAGTGAAGCCGGAGCAGCGAACACCTCCCGTTCTCAGCGATGGGAGGATAACGGGCCCCTGCATCCCAGATTCGTTTTGGCCTACGGAGCTCTCTGATCGAACAAATCATACTTTTGTTTCTTCCCCTCCTCGCATATAATCTTGGTGCTCTTTTTGTTTCTGTTTTTGTTGTTTATTTCAATTTGTTTTTAAATTTGGAACCGTACGTAGAGTAAAAGACTTTCAGGATTTGAAACCGATGAGCTAAAGAGATCAGATATTTAGGTCTTGTTCGTAAGTTACCCACTAGATGAATGAATTTGGGAATTAAACTAAAATCTACTGTTTGTATGGGAAAATAAAAATTAGCTCAAAGTAAATTTTAAAATTCCCACGGGCGTGGGTAATGGCCGAACGGGCCTTATTGTGATTTATTAAACACCATCAAGACATCTCGGATGGTCGGTTAGCATCCGGAGGTTGGATCTGGTTTCTCTCATTGTTGGACCCGCCCGTTCCAAGTCGATAGCTGACCTAAGCGACTCTGGCGAAGGCCGGGGCTGATTGGGTCCTAAAGTGGAGGGGAACACGTTAGGCTGGCTTCATAGAGCAACGAACACCTCTCGCTCTCGACAGTGGAAGGATAACTCCCGCTCTCGACAGTGGAAGGATAACGGATCTTTGCATTCCAGATCTGTTCTGGTCTACGGAGCTCTCTGATCAAACAAATCACCCTTTTGTGTTTCTTCACCTCCTCCGCATATAATTTTGATGCTCTCTTAATTTCAATCTGTTTCTTTTTCTCCTTTTTTGTTGTTGTTTATTTCAATCTATTTTTTAAATTTGGAACCGCAGGTAGAGTAAAGACTTTCAGAATTTGAAACAGATGAGCTTAAAGAATTATCGAATATCTATTGTGATTTATTAAACACCACATCAAATTGTAGCTGACCTAAGAGTGTGCTCCAGAGTTTTATGGAAGGATGATAAGATGGAATGGAAAGGAAAGAAGATGGAAAAGAGGTTGAAGAAATGGTGAAATATGAGGAATAAATTTGTTTCTTGCTCACGAGTGTATAGAGGTTACACTGTTTTTAACCTTGTGTGAATTATAATAAAGACTTTAATGCTCTTTGGTTGGAGCATATAAATTTTGGAAGGAAGGTGGGGACTATTGTCATAGATTTAGCACAGAGGAACGATTTTGGTATAAATTGATTAATTCTCCATTAACCCTCATTACACTCAAATTGGGGGTTACAAAATCTGGGGAAAATAAGGCCCGTTGGAACATTTTTAGAACTTGATTTCCATAGATTAATCCCGTAAAAAACTTAGGAATAAGGTTAAAAAATGTCCTCATTTCCATTCCTCCACTCACCCGGCTTTACCCTCTCTGGAGCAGACCCTAAGCGACTCCAATGAAGCCGGAGCAGCGAACACCTCCCATTCTCAACGATGGGAGGATAATGGGCCCCTGCATCCCAAATTCATTCTGGCCTACGGAGCTCTCCGATCGAACAAATCACACGTTTGTTTCTTCCCCTCCTCGCATATAATCTTGGTGCTCTCTCAATTCCAATATGTTTTTTGTTTCTTTTTTTGTTGTTTATTTCAATTTGTTTTTAAATTTGGAACCGTAGAGTAAAAGACTCTCAGGATTTGAAACCGATGAGCTAAAGAGATCAGATATTTAGGTCTTGTTCGTAAGTAACCCACTAGATGAAAATGAATTTGGGAATTAAACTAAAATCTACTGTTTGTATGGGAAAATAAAAATTAGCTCAAAGTAAATTTTAAAATTCCCACGGGCGTGGGTAATGACCGAATGGGCCTTATTGTGATTTATTAAACACCATCAAGACATCTCTGATGATTGATTGTAGTATCTCTATTTTGCTGTTTGTGAGATGAATGTGAAATGAAAGACTTTGTTTAGAAGAAATAATATGATGCAAGTCATATTTAGAAATAGTTGTTTGTGTGATAATATTGAGTTTCTGCGTATGTCGAGTTTCTTGGGGCCAATGAAATTTTTTCCGGCGTATTGTTGTCATTAACTAGAATTCTGATAAATAATCGATTTTTTTTTTAATTTGAATGATGGGTGAAGTACGACTGGAAAAGCACTGGAAAGCTACTGACATGCAGCATTCTGCATTCCTCAATCAGAAACCCTAATTTTCGTACAAATGAATAAGAATCCAAAACCGTTGGAATGTCGTCATTTAAAATATTTTTCTTGAATTAGTTTGAAGAAGTGGCTCTAAAAAGAGCAAGCTACACTCTGTATTCGTGCGCAGGCAAGAATGAGCGTACGACAGCGCAAATTAATTCGAAAATCTTATTGTTAGTTGGACAAAAATAATTTCCACCTTTTCTTAGTTTTCAGGGCAAATATCAAGAACCTAACAGATAAAAAAAAATGCAACAACAGAAAAGAAACCTCTGTTGTAACACTACCCTGCAAGCAACTAGTTTCATGTCTTTAAATTCTATATAAGTTCTCTATTCACCAAGATCATATTAGTACCCGATAATATTCATCTATCAAAAAAGAGCAAGCTATACTAGTAAGAAAACACCACCTACAAATCATTAGAAAAGCACCAAGACAAAATCTCATAAAATGTTACAACAAATGAGAAGTTACCAAACAAAGGGAAGCCAGCCACAAAATACGCCTGCTAAATCCCCAAACTTTATTATTTACACAAGTTCTAACTCATCTCCAGCTAGTGTTATAATGAGTGAGAAAGAACAGAAAATCAGGATGCTCTACATGCATCAGCCTTAGCCAGTTCTCAGCCTCTTGAAGGAGAGAGTCCAAATGTTCAGTTCCCCAAGGTTCCTCCTTCGTCCAAATAGTGGATTTCAATTTATATGAGACCAAACCAAAGATAGATAATGACAATGACTTTAGATGACCATTTGTATTGCTCATATCTGTTACGAAATATGGAGCAAAACAAACAAATGTAAATATGATGAAACAGTGCAGAAAAGAGTAGTACAGAGTACATATCCCAAATATAATAAACTCAAGTGGACCAGCCCCAACCCCCAGCCGTCTCCCTAGTGAGCATGAAACAAGTTCTGCAATCTGCAACAGTTAATTTAAATCCTATCCAAAATATCTTTTCTTCTTAACAACTAACTGCTGCATAATAGCTAAAGAGAAATGATCTGGGCATAGCTTCGAGAAAACATTAGTGAAGATGAACATACATGACATTTACATGGTTTTCTAGGTATAATAAAGATGTCATACAGATGATAGCTATTATAATTCTAAAGGCCAGATAACATCTATCTCTTTTTAGCACGGGCATATTTAACATATTAGTAATTTTAAGGCAACCAAGGGTTGCACATGAATTAACTACTAATCAATATTTGATTCAATAAAAAAATTCAAAATTTTAAGGGCTGTACTTGAAGGTGTCGCGAGCAAATGGTAAGTTAGGAAACATGCATCAACGTCCTTCAATGTTGGTCCTGTGGGAATTCGGTATATCGGGTACCTACAGTAGAAAGCAACAGAAATTAAGGGTTTGAGGCCCAAACTAAGATTCAGAAACAAGCACAAAAGAATCATCAGAATATTTTAAGAGAAGGAAAAATAACATGACGTACCATGCAACAGAAAACCAACTAGAAGGGAGCAGATCACAACTTCTGTATGTCTTCAGATCGGGAAATTCTTTTGCAAGAATTGATATCTGTAAATTGCACAGCAGTTCCAATTTTTTAATTCAGTTAATGAGTATAATTCAATTGCCATCACACTTAAAAACTGAGAAATCAAGATAACAACAACAACTTGCCTTGTCAGTCAAAGGTTCTCTGCAATATGGTGGGTCTCGCTCAAAATACTCGTACACTGGTACACTAGCCGGTGCTATACAAGAGTTACCATTGTCATTTGTTAAACCCCCTTTCTCATTGAATTGTCGATTTGTACAAGAAATGGCTCTTTGCCTTGTTCTCTCAGCCTCTCCATTGCTGCCAATGCTACCATCACTACTACCGCCTTCACTGCTGCTGCTCTCCTCTCCATGCCTCCTTTGATTGAAAACAGAATTTTGAGTTCCCAAACATGCAAGACTGATTTTTTTTTTCTGTTTTAATAATCCACCAAACTAATTAACAAGCACTGGTAAACCGACTTCTTAGCTAATTCACATTGGTACATAGCCTCATCCCAGAGGAAGTAAATCTGTATTCTTTAGTGTATACATTACAATAGTCATGGAAATATTTCAATTCATTGGTTACTTATGAAATGGTCGATCATTCACCAAGAACTAAATCAGTAAATCTTATATTTAAATATTGAACTGGTCAGTTGGTACCTGTGAGCTGCGGTCTACCAATGATGGGTAGCTAAAGCAAATTAATTGTTATTCTGGTTTGCTCATTTGGTAATTTGACGCAACTAGTGGATTTATGCCACTGTTATACCTTACCAGTATCATACCTAGCGAGATGGTACCTTTAACAGTGTTTCAGGAAAACAAACAAGATGCATTACAATATCCGTACCTTGTTTGGGTGGTGCGTTTAGAGGAGTTGGCGTAAATCTGGATGGCAGACAGGTAAGGCACATAGTACTGATCTACATTGTCACACCCATTTAGTAATACAGGTACACCACAACCATAAGCACTCCATTCCTTGAATGATTCCCACAAGTCATCTAGGCAGTAGTACATGCATGAACCCACTGCAGATTCCCCATTCTTCCACCCTTTAATGTTTGTCTGGCATAAAATTACAAAATGACACCCAAATGAGTGATTTGCCATTATAAGGTCAACATATTTACCCAATAACAAGTTTTCTATGCTTCAAATTGAAGCATTGCTTATATCCATGGTTAATCCAATTCAGCACAAAAATACCAATTAATCCTAATAAAACCTGGACTACGAATTGATGCAAGTATATCTCTAAAGACAGGAGCTTTCAAATTAACCACTGGACAAAGTGATTGTGTTCTACCATTGAAGGACCAGAAAGTACAGAAATGAAACTAAAAACATTCTATATGCATCTGGGACGAAGGACTCTCTCTCCTTTGTCGACTTTAGTATGTTACAGTGGTTTTCAGATTGACCCTAAGCGGATTTATAAGTGCAATAATTGAGAACAGAAACATAAACTAACCAAATTAAAGTACAAATGAAAAGCAGAATAAATTCATCAGGAGGAGTGAAGGACTAACCTTGGGCCAGTACTTGGCCGGAACTGAGGGTGTAGTGTGATGAAGAAACCGATCAAGATTTGAAGCAGAGGAATCCGGCGCTGGATTCGTGCAATTCTCTCCAGATCCATCTGCCGGGCTTCTCTCAGGCTTAGCTTCCTCTAGCGTCTCTTTCTGAGGCTGTTGCTCAACTGCCAGTTGCTGGAACTGCTTTTGAAGCAACTCTTGCTGCCTCCGCACGGCAGGAGGGCTATAGAACCGATCTACGCCGACTAATCGGTGCGACGAAGGGGACGCGGCGGCGGAGGAGGTAGTACCTATGACCATTGGTATAGATTTGGGAACTAAGGTTAAAGTAGGGAGGAGGAAGATGGTGGTTACGATTACGAGTTAATAGCGAGAATTAGGGTTAGGGTTTTAACGAAGTCCGGTGAGAGTCTGAGATTTTCCTCGTCTGTTTTCTAACACTTGGTTTCTTTAATTTTTTTTTTCGCGAGATTGGAAGTTGGAACGAGTGTTTGCACTTGTGAGAGGGTAGAGAGCTAAGAGAGCGAGCAAGATAGATCGGATCGAATAGTCGACAGTAGACCTTTTCACCGAGTTATGGGGTCAATGGGTTATGGGTCCCATATTCAGAGAGATAATTGTGCTAGTGTGAAGAATAGACCAGGTTCATACGGAAGTTTAGATGGTCCTCCTAGGGCAGTCCGAGAGGCGACTGTGGTTCTCCGCCTCATGGCTGTCGCCGTTCCATGTCATTTTTCGCATAGCCCCTTAAATTTTGGATAAATTTGAAAAGAATTTGTTTTTCAAACTTTTGCTCAAGCTTCTACTTAGTAAAGAACAATACAGAAACATATTTTTTTCCCTTTCAATTTGATTTCTCCTTCTTAGTTCTTACTTATTCGAATAAATAGAATAACATTGTTTTCTCAAACAAAATTGGAATAAAATTATTGAACATTCTATAATTAGTATGTTGTCAACCAAAAAATACACTAAAATTTCATTATAGTTTTTAACGAATTAATTGTTCTAATTGTTTACTATGATGACCCAATGACTCGTGCTTTCAATTACGTAATTTTGTTTCAAACATTCAGACTTTTTTCTCAGTAACATTTAATCGAAGGACAGAGATATAATATTTATCCTTTGTAAGAGTTATGATGATAGTTATCTCTTTATCTTCTTTTTTTTCTTGAGTCTTCCTATCTAATTATCGAATTAGTATTGTCATTTTGTTTTAAACATTTAGACCTTTTTTCAACTAGTATTGATCTTGGATGTTAACAGATTAAATCGGTAGGCTTTCTATTAATTTTTAAATCCGAATATTTTTTATTCATTATCCGTAGACTTACAACACACATTCACTAAATTTCATCCAATTTTTTTTTATTATTTTTCTTAGTTTTTTTTCTTTGTCTATTGTCCACTTCGGTGTAGAAAATATGGAACTTTCAACGATCATTTAGGGGCGTTATTGTTAATCGTGCCTCTATTTTCTACATACTGGAGAAAACATACAAGAAAAAAACGGACGAAAATAATAAAATAATCGAAAAAATTTAGAGACGCTATTGTTAATTACGTCCTCGATGATACTGGTTTTTTTCTTCTTTTGTTATTGCATTCCGTTTTATTTTTGGGATTGATAAACGAGTTCATATTTGGATCATATCAGATTCAAATCCGAACTCATTATATATCTCTAATGATCATTTTCTAAAATTTATATTCGAATCCATTAAATTATCAAGTATATTTTCAGAATTTATATGCGGATCTAATGTCGAATTATGAAGCAACATGCATATTTTTCTCACTCGACCTTTCTCATCACAAAACCGCTATAAAAAAGGCCAGAACTTTGAAACAGGCTTTAAACACGAAATAGAAACAAATCTTGACCCAACCAACTTTGAAACTTTAGATAATAAATAAATTAATAACTAAATGAAAAAGAAAGTTTGGATGCTATGATATTTTAGTAGTTTTACATAAACAGTTATGATTTTCTTTTGTTAACATGAAATACCAGTGAGGTGGCTACAATGGGTAATAATGATTTGATTAAATTATTTTTTATATTTGGGCTGGGGAAGATGGAAAATTAAAGTTTGAAGAATAAATAATTGATTAGTGTGATTTGTTCAAATTGCTAATTGGACGAACTATACTAATTTTGGATCAACATAGAAATTGTAAGTGTAGAACTTACTTTTTTTATTAAAAGAAGGATAGGAATAAAAAAAAATTTAATTCAAACTACAGTAGATGATGGATCTATTGATGTGGTTCATCATCATAAAGGAAGCGTCAAAAAATAATGAAATTTAGTGCTTTCATTATTATATTTTTACAATTTAGAGGTGAGACGTTTGAATATATATAAAGGCCCATACATGCTTTTCTCATGTTTCCCTTTTCCCTTCACAGGCCAAACGATAGTTTAGATCTTTAATCCAAACATAAATGGGTCGAGCCCAAGTAGTTTAATGTAGGCCCATAAGTTGGCAAACCCAACTTAGAACAACGCTCGAATGCAATTTCCGAAAGCTAAAACCCTAACCCCGAGTTTTTACAAAAGAGGTGGGAGCTTCAACTTGATCTTAGCCAAGTCGAAGCTGTTAATGGAGACTGGAAGCAAAAAGATGGAATTGAAGAAGAGAAAGCGGGACGACAAGGTCGGAGGCAAACTGAAAGGTGATAAGAAGCATGTGTCTGGCAAGGTGGCACGTGCTACTGAGAAGGGTTCGAAGAAGGAGAATCACTCCGTTGCTAAAGTCGAGAAGAAGGAGCCTAAGACCGCAAAGGAGCGTCGTTTGGCCTCTAAGGTCTCTCTCTCTCTCTCTGAATCCTTGTCTTATAGTGCGTCGTTTGTGTGTTCTGTGTTCTGTGTTTGTAAATCACCATTACTATAGAACCGAGCTAAGCAAAGTGCTTGTCACAACTTGTTAACATTGCAACACAAAGTTCAATTTTCCGTACTAAGCTCGATGATTTGAATGGGATTTCGCAAATTTGTTTGATATTTGTGTAGAAAACTTGGTAAGTAACACAATCACTAGCTGGGTATTAGAACAAAAATGCTACCTTGGAAATAATCCTAGAAAGATTTAAGATCAACTGGAACTTATTGTAACCAATTCAATTGGTTATCACATGCAATTTACTTATTCTCCTGTTATTCTCTGTATTATTCTTAATGTTCTAAGAACAACATGATGAAGTTTTGAACGCAAAACAGTTAAACAATAGTATTGTGGTTCAAAGACAATGAAGTGGGGACATTTATTTGAAGAATGAATTGTAGGGACAAAAATAACACTTGTTTACAATAATTCTCATGCATTAATAAGATGTCTTTCTACTAGTTCAATAGTCATGAATAGTTTTCGAAGGAGTATAAATACAGGTTATTTGGCAAAAACTGTCCAAAGAATGTTAAGTTTTGTAATGATGATCATTATTTTGTATGTAGGAAGTGACTGAGCTGAGGAAGAAAAAGAGGAAGCCAAATTATGTTCTTGAAAAAGTAAGCTTTACTTTTCCATTCCTACAGGCATTACTGGTTCACCGCTGCTAGAATAACAGATGAATCACCTATTGGTGCTTAGAGCAGAAGATTGCAGATTCTCAATTTCCCAGCCTTCAGCGCTCAAATAAACACAAATAAACCAAAAACTTCTGGATCAGTTTTCTTTTACTTCAATTGATGTCATCTTTTTTTTGCACTCCTTCATTTAACAGGAACTTGCTTTATTGTGGGAAAAAATGAGATGTCATGGTGTGAGCAAAGAAGATAGATCTAAGTAAACATTTCTATTTCTCTGTTGTCAATTAACTAATCCTTCTGCAATGTTTTTTTTTCTTATAGCTTCTTTTATATATACAAAATGGTTTAGGTTTGTAAGTGAAGCCCTTCATAAAATGGGTGGAAAATTCATGGAAATTGCAGGGTCCCATGTGTCCGCACGTGTTCTTCAAGTATGTTTTAAATTTCATTATTAAGCTCTTTCAAAGCCTGTCTATTTGTTTATGCTCCAATAATGTCATGTAAATCTGTTACAGACATGCATCAAGTATTGCACGCAAGAGGAAAGGAACAAGGTTTTTGATGCACTCCGCCCTCATTTTCTGACTCTTGCTCGAAAAAAATATGCCGTTCATCTTGTAAAGAAGCTTCTAGATTCTGGTATTATTACTCAAAGTCTTAGATTTTAATGTGTATAAATTATTTCATTTTTAGGGTATCTTTGATTTTTTTTCTTTGTGCTGTCCCCTAGCTAGCAAAAAGCAATTTGAATGGTTTGTTTCTTCCCTCCATGGCCAAGTAGCATCCCTTCTTCGTCATAGCGTTGGAGCTGCAGGCATGTGAATGTTTTTTGTTTCAGTGCATTTGTTTAATAATTGACATATACAAATTTTTTATTTCATTACTATGTCTGTAGTTGTGGAGCATGTATACCACCTTGCTAATGGGTCCCAGAAAAGAAGCATGTTGGTTGAGATGTACTCAGCCGAGCTTCAGTTGTTCAAAGATTTAACAAAAACAAACTCTGGAAGGTACTTAATATTACACTTATTTGTTGTATTAACTTTATTGTTTATCTCTCTTACTTAAGTGTCGAGTTTTATTTTGATAAGCACTTCAATATGATATCTAAACAACTGTTTCTTGTTTAAAAAATTTATCTGGACCAGGTTATTGGATGTAATTGCCAAATTAGGGTTACAAAAAGCATCAGTGCTACAACATATGACCCTGGTGATACAACCTCTCTTAGAGAAAGGAATTGTTGACTATTCAATTGTCCACACTGCCATACTCGAGTACTTCACAATTGCTGACAAGGTACTCTCAACTTTGTATTTGTGTAAATTGTTAAAGTCTACAATGTAACCATAATCAAAAGTGAACGGAATCATGTAAATTAAGAAGTCCATTAGTTATTATCATATAAAAAGGGGATATCCATTAGTTATCTCAATATGCAAAAGTTACCATAAGTTTGAGGAGAATGGAAGGTGCAACTTTATCAAGGAATTTAACTTATCCACCTTTTCTTGGGAGCAATTCTACCATTAAAACATGTCTTTTACAGAAAGAGTATATATTTGGCTAACTTATTCTTGCAACTTCTTTCTTAATTTGCCAAGACTTCTGCAGCAGATGTGATGCGGCAGTTAATATCACAAATTGAAGGATCAGCTAGTACTGATGAAACTGAAGTTGCAGCTAATTTGCCAAAGAAAATGAAAAATAAAAGAAAAAGGTTGGCTCAACCGCTTCTTGTTAGAATGATGCATAATAGAGATGGGTTGAAGATCGCTGTTCTCTGTGTAAAGCATGGAATTGCAAAGGTGTAGTCTGCATGTTATCCTATGCTTTTTCTGTCATAGAAATTACAATTGTTTAACACATAAGATACCATGCGCTCCTCCATAGTTGCAAATGTCTATCATGATCATATAAATGTGGATAATATCATAATATCAGATACCATGCGATCCATAGTTCCAAATATCTATCATTGGTCATATAAATGTTGGAAGTGATATTACTCCCTTCGTACTGTACAATTATCAACCTGCTTTCCACCTTATACATGTATGGACAAATGGAGACAGGTATAGTTTGCAAGCTAATTTGAAAAAAGAAGTTCGTTTGTAATGTATGTTTTATATTTCCTTTGCTTATAGGATCATGGGTGTTACAGTGGAAATACATGTTCTGCAGTGTTATGCTTGATAATTTCGTGTTTCCCAATTGATGCATATGCAATTTGCCCTTAAAAGTAATACTTACTGATTCAGAATTTGTTCTCTTATGCTAATTTAGGATAGGAAAAAAATCATAAAGGGCATGAAGGGGCATGTTAGAAAGCTTGCTCTAGATCAATATGGGAGCCTTGTAAGTATTATTTCTCAGAAACTTTCTTTTAACTTTGGTGGCATTATTTTCTTATTCCCTGTGGTAGCCTTAAGAAAAAGTTCCCTTGGTCTGATTATGATAATATGATCATTTATTGTATGCTGCAGTTAGAACTTAGAAAGTACTATAGTATAGAAGATACGACCTTATTTTATTCTATATGTTTTTGTGTGTGTTGTATTATTGCTTAACTTTACGTTATTTTAAAACCTAGTTCCTGATCTGCATCCTTTCTATTGTTGACGACACAAAGCTTGTAAACAAAGTAAGTTTACATTTTTTTCCTTTTCCTTTTCTTTTAACCTACTTATTTCGCTTTGCTTATTCAAACTGAAATTCTCTAATAAATGGTTTGTCCGATTTAAGTAGATTATAATCGAAGAGACAAGAAAGGCGCTAAATGAACTTGTGCTTGATAAGGTAAATATGTTAGCCCTTGCATCATTTTTTGGTGCTATTAGTATGGCCATTCTTTTTTTTTTCTGATATACTGGTGAGATTTCGATTTACTGAAATCAACCAAATTTGGCGGAACTCTTTTTCCCGATATTGTAACTCATCTAATCAGATTTTGCTTCAGTAGATCTTAACTTATACTTCTTTCCCACTCTTCCTCTCAATTGTACAATCAATCCCATAAACCAAGAAGAGGCAATATATCATACAAAGGGAGTAAAGAGAAGTCAAACTTGTAGATTTATAATGTGCAAATGTACAATTTTGGACAATCCATATTTTTTCTTTTTGTGATTAATAGAATAATGGCTGCAAATGGTTTGGTACTTTAGATGGTAAGGCACTTGAGATGACTTCCACAAATCATGGGTTCAAACTCTCTCTACAGTGGCACATTGTTATTGATATCACACAACTCATGCATTTGAATAATATGATGATGATAATAGAAGGGCTTTTCTAAAAAAATATACAGAATGGAAGGCGGCTTTTGTTGCAACTGCTTCATCCCAACTGCTCACGGTACCTGAGCCCTGATGATCTGGCATGCCTGAACTATACAGTTCCTTCTCTCTCTTCTCAGGTTGGTTGACAATTGTTGTCATGTATGTCTTTACAATATTATTTTGATATACTTAATCATTTGGAGGCTGGGCATTAATCGTGGCAGTTCTTGTCTTTGGAAGGGATTTGCAAATTTACACCTTTTCTACTGATTTCAAATAACTACCAATAGTTCTATTTGCAATTCGCAACTGAATTTATTATTCTCGCTATTTTTGGGTGTTACCAAATCTCCATTTATTTAAGGTCAATCAACCTAGTCTAGCTGATTAAATCCACTGATTCGTTCTTAATATACTGAATTTGATACTTCCTCATTAGTTTCTTAAAATTATTCAAAAGCCATACGAGCAAAATAGTGAGTTCCAAAGAAGCCTGAGGCAACTGGTCAGTTGGATTTCTTTTGCATTTGGGTGCTATCAGCAAAAATAATTCCAATGCATGCTGTTTTAAAAATAATGTCTATTTCATGTTCTAGTGATGTGCTCAATCTTTGTGTATATGTTTTTAAGGGAGAAGGATCAGTGGAGGGCAAGAAAGATTCCCTTCTACGGAGACGTGAGCTATTACTTGATAGTGGCCTTGCTGAGGTGTCACTCTCATACTTCTGTTGTTTCTATTAGTTGATGCTTGCAGTCCTAATTTATTGGATACTTGATGAAGAAATATTTACTTTTCTCATCTGCCACTTTTAGGCTCTGATTGAAGCATGCATTGAGAATGTTGGTGCGCTCCTTCGATCCAACTTTGGCAGGGAAGTAATATATGAGGTGCTTGTGCTCTCCTGATTTTGTAACTTTTTGTTTCGTTTTTTTTATAAAATTGTTGTCTTGATGAAGTGGATATGTATGGATTGGACCTTAAAATATTTGGGGTGCATCTCCTTTATTCATTCCTAATATTTGGAAGAAAAAAAATATCGAGGAATGTTAAGAGAACCTTAAACACCTCTATATCTAATTTTTTACATGTGGAAAATTACACAGGTTGCAGTTGGTGGGGCTGACGAAATCTTGCAACCTCTGTCCAATAAATTTCATGCATTGCACGAGGCCATAGCAACTTTGGCAGCAGTACCAAAGGAGACTGATTCTGAAGAAGAGCATGTCTTTGAAAACTTCCACTCTAGCAGAACTATTCGAAAACTGGTACTTGACTCGCATGCCTTTGCCTCTGCACTTTGGAAAGGTGCGCTAGAAGGAAAAACTGATGTGTGGGCTCAGGGACACAGGTATATCTTGTCAGTTTCTTTGTCTGATGTGAATTTTGTCTTATCTTGGAATGGCGAATGGCTGATGTGGGATGTCTTATTAGTCCATATCGAGTTGTTACATGAATTTCCATAGGGTAGCATCATGCATATTACATTTTTAGAAGTCACTTGTATGTATTGATTTGTTGACTAATATTAAATGATTATTAGTCACACCCAAACTTTTCAGGTACTTTCTAGGTTCTCTTTGCTCTTTTTTTTGTTCAATTGTATATATAAGGAGTCCTTATTGGGTACTTAACAATATGTTATATTCAATAGCCTGTCATATTTTGCTAAACTTGGTTTTTGGATTAACTGCAGTTCAAAGGTACTTTCGGCATTCCTTGAATCGTCAGATTCAAAAACAATAGATCTTGCAAAATCCGAGCTACAACATTTGATTGACAGTGGTGTTCTCAAAGCCCCTGAAAATAAATGAGGGAGTTTTGACACAGGTCTCACATGGACCAGGGGGGAGACAGTTTTGCTGATGTTATCAAATTTTGTTTTATTTGACTTGTATTGTACTAAATACTGCATTCAGTAATCATGGTGAAAAGACATTTTGTTTCGACATTTGTGATTTTTTATTATTGAAGAATTTTCGGAATCAGAGAAAGCCAACGTTGTTCCATATAAGTTGATTGTGATTTATTTAAAATAAATGTGAAAGAAAAAAGGTGTTGCTACTCAGCTATCATATCTCTTTGACATTACATTGGTGAGGGAAATCAGAATATGATATCCTAATAATAGAAGTAATGTTCTATAAACAAATTAGCCAAAATAATGGAAAATCAATCAGTTCTCCGTTGTGCCTGGCATGTTAACAGTTAACATTGCATCCTGCGTTATAAAGTATAAACTGATGTTTCACGCTTGCTGTCTCTTCTTCTCGAGCCAGTACCTCCATTTGAAGGAAAGTGGTTTGCATTGTTACCACTTACTGGCATACGGAAGTGTGGGTAATCCGGGTACAAAACCCGGTTGTCCGGATCAAACACCGGGTACCCACTAAGTGACTGGTTGGTAGCTCTTAAACAATTCTCTATTACTCTACATTCTTCGCTTAACCTCTTTTGAAGCTCCTTGAATGCTATAATGAATCTCTTTGTTGACTTGTAGGTTGTACTGGTGTTGCTACAGTTGTCTCCTTCTTTGCCATTTTCATATTGGCTTGACTTGAACTTTGCATGGCACTCCGTGCAGAAGCTCTCGCATCTCAACAAGTCGAAGGTTCTTCTCTTGGTTTTATCACAGAGGCACGAGTATGCCTAACAAATGTCTTTTGGTTAACAATTGAAAAACATCTGAACACTTCAATATTTCTGTTTTGGCTAAGTCGGCAGATATCTCTCTTATTATATAAGCAAGACAGCTGAATTCAATAATAGCTTTACAAATAGTGTTGATAAAAAATATTTTGTAGGTGTTAAATAAAGAAATGAACAATTTTATATTTTGCCTAGTACAACAATGGTCAAATTGTAATGCGTGAATTAAGCAATCTCAGGTGCTCACTTAAGGGTATCAACTTTAGACTTTTCCTTTTTTATAAAAGCACATACTAAAATAAAATATTTCTCTTTTCTTTACTCCATTTATTTTTTTATTTTTCTTCTTCTTTTCAACTTTGAAACAGAACTGTCACACATTTACCTCCAAGATTAGCTTGAAAGCAACATCTGCTTTGGGATGCTTGTTTTTGTCTGGATGAAGTTGCAGTGCTTCAAATGGATAAAGAAAACAAATCAGTCTAAATCTGCAACAGATCAACTACAGAAAAATGCAAATTGCTTTGTATCAAGTATGAACATGTATATATATTACCAAGTTGACGATACCGTTTCCGAATTACCTCCTCCCCAGCCTCTTGATCGACCTATTAAAGATCATTTCAAAATGTGAAGGAATTTGACCAACAAAACCAAATTAATTGATACAGGTATACTCTGTACTGATTTGCAAGATTTTAAACAGTTCATGCATGACAACCCACAAGCTATATCAAATGAAAGAAGAAAAAATAAAAGAAACGAAAAACAAGGCAAAAAAGAAAAAAAAATCCAACAGAACCAAAAGAAACTAAGAAAGGGAGGAAACTCACTCCAAGAATTAGGTACCAATCAAGAAACATGCTTCTTCTGTCTGTATTGCGGCGATGCCGGCACGAAATGAAAATCTCTGAGATCTTGCAAATGATGCTCACAAGATTCTCTCTTGAAACCAATTCCCTCGCCATTTTAATACTGCTTGCCTACTTAACCTCCCATTTGCTTCTCTTTGTCAAGTAAGGGGAAGATAGATAGAGAGAGAAGCAAGTGGGAAGGGGAGAGAGAATGTGATTCAGGCGTGCTTAATTTGGTGAAGATTTATAAAAATAAGGGTTATAGTGCAAAAAAAAAAAAAAACGGTAGTGTGACTGTGCGAGTTTGTAGTTGGAGAAACTAGAAAGCGCGGTTTTGTTTTTGCGCTACAGCTTTAAAGGATTCTGAGAGGCGTTACCAGTATACTATTTACTGTACGTAATAAATTTGAGGGGTGGTTTTTGGCCCCAAAAAATTGACCTAATCATCACAAAATATCATTTTTTATGCTGATGTTTCGTCTATGTACATTATATTTTATTATATGTAGTTGTGTATCATTTTTTATTCTGATGTTGCCATCTATATTCTTAATTAAATTTGTGCATGCTGGTGTGATTGCTACAGTAAATTTATGAATGCTGGAGTGTTGATTTAGTTTTTGTGGTTGGCAAAATAACTCAGTTAATATGTGATTAAACATTTAAAACCTTTAAACATATTATTCTAACTGAAATAAAAAAAATCATTTTAGATCATTTGGCCAATAATAACATGTTTAAGCATCTTAACAAAGACCAAATATTGCTATTAATTGAAGAAGCATTCTACAAACATTCACATGTTTAAAAATTTGGAAAAGAGTTTTCCTCAAAAAAAAAAAAAGGAAAATAGAAAATTGGTTAAGCAAATATATATAGAAGACAAGATCGAATTGCTGGTGATAAAATCATGAATAATGCTTTACAATCTTTTAAGCGAAGCAAACGAATGTATTGTTTGTTTTAGTTCACTAGTTAAGCCTAGCATTCATGTAGATGTAATATTCATTACGATTTTAACCAAAAAAGTTACAAAAAGAAATACTATATATCAAATAGATACTAGTTTGTCATTTTTTAAACAAAGTTGGTATGAGGAATTGAGTTTTTCTGGAGACATGAAAACTTTCGCTAGGTACCAATTACCGAATAATTACATGCAAGCAACTATTAATTCGTCAACTCGCTTTTTTTTTTTGTTTAGATGATATGTAGTTGCTTTGTAGCATCATACATGAAATTGAGTCAACAACAACTAAATCATTAGCATGTTCATGTACTTATATACTGACATATATGGACAAAAGTTACAGTACTGGTAACAGTTTTATCTGATAATAAATCAAAACACCTAATAGGAATATATATAGACCAAAAAATCGAAGTCCCATCATATCAGTCAATGCATAGTGTAATTATTAACAACAAAAATGTGATTATTCAACAGGGAAGGGAATTTCTTGGCAAAGTTAACCTGTGCTTTACTGTTATGGTTCATGTATAAGGCATAGGATACTTGTAGATGCATGGAATCTCTGGCGATAGAAGACATTAAATCTCTGTTCCACTTGACATTATGTAATCGAATTTTAGCTAGATGTGCAATACTGCAAATAGCTTTAACAATGGGGAACAGGAACTTACATGCATGTCTAGGCTGAATGAGCGGTAGATCCAGCTCGAACTCAACTCGTAATAAAAACTCGAGTCAAATTTGAATGTGATTCCGAGTTAAAATATCCGTGATTCGTTAACAACTCATTTTGTGAAGTACATAACTAATTTTACTTTTTTTTTATTCACTTGTTATTTGATAATTATATGAATTATGAAAGCTACAAGATTATAAGTATTTTTTTTCGAATTGATCTCAATGCGATCGAACATAAATCTTACATCATTGATAGAATGTAAACTAATCAATTTTTCTTGTCAAGCATTAATTCTTGTGGACAATATTTTCTAATTTGTGTGAAAATTTTAAGACGTGGAATTTCCTGTGAATACTTAAACATTTGATGCCTATATATTTTATCTTTATCTAAAAATATTTTCTCATTTTTATGTAATGCAATAATATATCTGCTTTCATAATTCCGTATTGATTTTAGCTCACTATAATATACACGATTTTGTGTATACTGTATACAGAGGAACAAACATTGTAATAGATGGAATGGAATCAATATAACAAAGTTCTTATTCCAAATGTAGTTTGCTAAATTTTTATTCAAAAGAACACAATTTTTGCTGAGACCTGAATTCGCATGCATATTTATTTTGTCTCCACAGTTTTGCATCAAAAGAACAACATAGACATAAGTGTGATGCGACATACGACAAATGCTTTATCTTTTTCTTTCCATTGTTCCTAAAAAGTGGTTGGCCATTGAGCCCTGAGGCCTACTAATTCTTGGGATCCGAATCTGCTGCTTGTATTTGAGGCAAGCAGCATCTTGGTTGTCTCGATCCGACCGTCACGAATCGATCGATCGTTACGGACGGTTATGATTTGATTCAGAAGGCAAATACTTTGACCGTTAGATGAGTTTTGAACGGTCCAAATCGAAACAAGCAGAAAACATGGAGGGATTTGACAAGTAGCGAATTTGTTTCCTAATTCTTGGTTCTAATAATAGGCATCTATAGTTGCTGATGAGACTATATATATATATATATATATATATATATATATATAAAGGGGGGATCCATGGCCTCCTCCTCGTGGCCTCCACTCCGTAGCCTCCAGCTCTATTTTCCACCAAAATCAATGAATATGGCCGATCCGGACCATTCAAAATATTACTCATACTAATATAGACTTGGAGACTAAATTTTAGATTTTTTTGAATTTTTTTACTATTTTATCGGACAGGTTGAAAATTGGATGTCTATAAGTCGTTAGATAAATCCAATTTTCAACCCGTCCGATAAAATAGTAAAAAAATTCAAAAAAATCTAAAATTTGGTCTCTAAGTCTATATTAGTATGAAGAATGTTTTCAACGGTCCGGATCGACCATTTTCATTGATTTTGACGAGGAGGCTAGAGGAGGCTACGAAAAAAGAGGCCAATGGATCCCCCTCATATATATATATATATATATATAGAGAGAAATGTTACAATACTATCCAAAGTAAAGCGTCTGTTTTACTTCGCTAATTCGAACCGTTTGATCCAAGTTGTGATGCGCTAGATGAAGTCCCCCTCTTTAGCGTAAAATTAGCGGTCCCTCTCACTCCAGTTCTTTTCCGATGAAAAAAAGCATCGAACAAAAACAGACGCTCTCCAGTTCTTTACTTCCTCCTCTGAATTCATTCGACTCGCGTTAAAGATACTAGGCTCTTCCTTCGTGTTCATTTTGCTCGTGCTCCGTCGCATTCCATCGTTCCATTCAACCAGACCCCTCGCCCCTCTCCAATTGGATCGTCCCGTCTGAAATTTACCCTCGCTTGAGAAATGTTTAAATCGATCCTATGATTCTGGAATTGTTTAATAGACTGAAAACTCTAGAATTAACAAAATCTGAGGTGTGGTCAAAGTGAGCAAAATGAAACTGTCAAAGTCTCAACGAGTGTGCAAGTATAGCATAAATCTCCCTGTAGCATTTCCCTTTTTTATTTTCTATTGTGTACTGTTAATTATTAGGTCTTTGTGTAGGATTTAGATGAGGAGATTTCTCATATACAAGAAGCCATGGGGGCTGAGGTAGATGTGAGTTTGAACAAAAGAAATGGAAGTAATTTAATCTGATGGAAGCAATTTGGTCTGCAGCTAGGTACTCTATGTTTTCCTCAATTAATTAATTGGCTTCATTTCTTACCTCAAACAAAAAATGGAAGTAATTTTATCTGATTTTGGACAGAGAGGTGGACATTGTAGGGATCTTTCTCTACAAGGACACGTGGCCATTATGCCTTGAGTTTCTGAGAATTATACTTGCTACAAGGACACGTGATGAAATCATGTATGATTGCAGTATTAATTATACTTGTTTAAGAATGCTATTTTATTAATTTAGAGATCATGTATTATGCTATTATGGATCATATATTATGCTACCAGGGATCATGTATTATGCTCTGTGAACAAGTTTTTTTTCTGTGTGTACAACTATTGTGCTTTGCTCTGAATGTGATCTTGCTGATGATGACTATACTAATATGCATTTTTATTTTCTGAACGTTCCTGTGTACAACTATTGTGCTTTGCTCTGAATGTGATCTTGCTGATCATGTATAATACTATTGTTCTTGTTCTTTCTATCCAATAATTCCATTTTGATACATCAAAATCATGTCGAGAACATGGAGCTGATGGTGAGATGCTAAAATAGCACATAATTCATTCGAAATCATGTCGAGAACATGGAACTGATGGTAAGATTCTAAAATAGCACATAATTCATTTAATCATCCATACAAAATGGAGCTGATGCTCTCCCAACGCAAAAACAATCATGTCGAAATCATGCGAACATAACAAACCCTCAAACAAAAAGCCCTTGCAATTGCATGAAACAATTTCTTGCTCTCTGTCCACTTCCACAATGTAGGACTCAGGTACAAAATTACGAATAAACGAGTGATAGCTAATGTTTACCTCATACAAGACATCTTTCTTGATCTCTTTGACAAAGCCAAGTAGGCTCTCTTTAACTAGGACTTTAAATAGGAGGAAGACATTTGTAGTATAAACTTTGCGTGCTTCAGCCTCCATTTGATAGTGGGACCATAATTGTGGTATCTCATTCATAGTCTTCAAGTCTTCATCACTCTCCCGGTGCCATATACCATCAATCATCTTTTCAATTTGTAGAACAAACTGATAAATAGATGTATGGCTGCTCACCCATAATTTAAAGAGAGCATTCATGCTCTCACTTCTTTGTGTAGTGGACATGCCGGCAAAGAATATGTGTCGAAAGTATGTTGGAATCCATTCTGATGCGCTTGTAAACATCACCTTGAGGTGATTATTTTCATGTAGTTTGTACTTATCAAGCATCTTGCCCCATCTATCTTCAAATTCTGGAACGGTCAAGCTACGATTAATTACACGCCCTAACTCATCATCAAAACCCTCAAGTTGGTTGTAAAGTACACCAAGGTGTTCTCTTGCCTTTCTCATTACATGCCACTGACAACACCTATGAATAGTTTCAGGAAACACTAACTTGATAGCCTTTCTCATTGCCGGATCTTGATCAGTAAGGATAGCTCTTGGATGTTTACCATACATTGCTTGTAGCCAAGTTTTGAACAACCAACAGAAGTTTGGTGCGCTCTCGTTGCTTAGAAGTGCCATGCCATAAAAGATAGAGAAACGATGGTGATTAACACCAATGAATGGTGCTAGAGGCATACTATACTTGTTGGTTTGATATGTTGTGTCGAATGTCACAACATCTCCAAATTCTTGGTATGCTCTTCTTGCTCGACCATCAACCCAAAAAATATTTTTTGCAGCACCATTCTCATCAGGCTCAATGGCATAGAAAAATTCATGATCTTCCTCTTGTTTCTTCCGAAAGTACATCACAGTAGTGGACACATCAATTCCATTCAACTTCCTATTTATGGCAGCTATTATATTAGTCACATCTTGCTTCTTCAAATGAAGATTTCCCTTGCCTCCACAATGGATGGCAATATACTCCAAAATTTGTGATGTGCCCACATTCTGAGCATTTAGGTTTTGAATTGTGCTCACTACCTCCTTACTCATTCTTTTTTGGGAACGTAAATTTCGCTTCTTGGCTGGACTCACTACCAAAGAATGATTGTGGTTTGGTTCAAAAACGCTAACTTCCCACATATTACCTTCAACAAGTCTAATCCTAAATGCCGCTTTGCATCCAGTTCGGGTAATACCCTTCTCTTTCTCAGGTGTATTTAACTTGTTCAAACTTCCAAGAGGCGCCTCATGATTCTTTTGACGTTGTCCAATTCCTTCTTTTGAACAAGTAAATCGCATTGATGAAACTCCTTTCTTTGACTTCGTCTGGGTTTGCCTACGAACACTAAATCCAACAATCCCTGCATAATTGTTGTAGAAATTATATGCCTCATGATGCGTACGAAATCTCATTCCAACAGAAGGAATATCACTATTTTCATTATTCCCAACATCACAATCTTCAACTGTAATTTCATCCACATTTTGCAAGTATGGATCGCTGTAATCATGCTGTTTCACAAGAAAATATTTAAATTACTAATCTCTCAATAAAATATAGATCAAATGTTTAAAAAGGAAAGACACTTTAGCTTACTAGCAACTCCACTGTTAATCTAGATTCATCAAGACTCGTTGAACCTTGCATATATGAACCAACTATAGTCTCTGACTCTGACATTGCATGTTAATCTGTAAATATAAAATTGAAGTTACAGATTAAATTTGCTATGGTGTTTTTCACTTCCATAACTGTTTCCGCTAAAGGTCTTTCATATATCTTGGTATTAAAATTCAAAGCAATAAAACATTCAATATTAATTTAATTATTTCATATTTGTTAAAAAGAGGAACATCGTATACAAACCCTTAACATATAGGCTAATAATTATGAAGTATAAATTAATTTACTAAATATTACAAACCTTAACAATAGAGCGCAGGGATTAGTTTGTTTTCTCTGCGTTTTGTCGAACGCTGCCACTTCGCGAAGCTAGTTTGGAGCGCTCCATTTTTATTTTAATTTGTCTTTATCGTAAAGGACTGGAGATCTTGGAGAACGAGCACGAGCGGTAGAACTGAACGGGGCACAAGCGGAGCAGCCGAGGAGGCGAGTCGAATGAATTCAGAGGAGGAAGTAAAGAACTGGAGAGCGTCTGTTTTTATTCGATGCTTTTTTTCATCGAAAAAGAACTGGAGTGAGAGGGATCGCTAATTTTATGCTAAAGAGGGGGACTTCATCTAGCGCATCACAACTTGGATCAAACGGTTCGAATTAGCGAAGTAAAACAGACGCTTTACTTTGGATAGTATTGTAACATTTCTCTATATATATATATATATATATATATATATATATTTTATAAAGAGACTATATCATACTTTGAATCTTGTGAAATTTTGGTATTCACACCTGAATTTGTCTAACGGGCTTTCTTATGACACTCCAATTTGGAATTTTAGATGCTTGTTCTCTGTTTATTCAGGATAAATTCTTTAATTATATATAGAATAAACCGGGTTTATTAAATCTAGACAAAACTACTGTGCATGAATATAGATATATAAGTGTTATCGTGCACATATTTGATACCAACTATTTTATTCGGGAGCTGATACATAGATATCATATTTGATACTGATTTTATTATGTACATTTAGTTGTGTTACCGTGCATATTATTTGAGTTATTATGCATGTTATTTTTTTGTACCGAAATAGTTATACATGTTATCGTTTTTATTATGTATCTTTAGTTGAGTTATCATGCACATTATTTGAGTTATTATGCACGTTATTTTTTTATTGAAATAGTTATACGTATTATTTTTTATACTGAAATAGTTATGGTATAACATGCATAATAACTCAAAATATGTGCAAGATAACTCAACTAAATGTGCATAATAAAATCGATATCAATAGTTGATATAAAATGTGGTATGAAACATTATCCAAATAGAATTTGTTTCCACAAGACGAAGGTATAAATTGACAGTTTCCCCAAGTTCTACAGTAGATAATGTGATGGGATTCTTTTTTTTCTTTTTTCTTTTTGGTCAATTAACGACAAAATGCAATGCAACAAGTCCCAAATTCTTTTAAATGTTATTAATATTATTTCAAATTATATATTTAGAAAAATAAAAATCGAATTTCGAAACCTACTTTCCCACATATGACAGTTGTCATTCATAGTTGAAAATTTGGTTCCGATAACTTAAAAAAAACTATGACCTGCAACGAGTCCGTATTTGCTGTTATTTTTGGGATAACAGGACTCTGTTGTTCTTTGATTCTATCGTTAGATTTTTATGTAGATGAACGGACAACATAAATGGACTGCACGGAGCTCGATGTATTATATATTTTAATCGTTAGATAAAAAATAAACAATCAGATCTGAGAAAAATAGAATTCTATTATTCTCCAGAATAATAGCAGATATGAATTCGACCTGCAAGTGACACTAGTGATTCATTTGAAAGAAAAATATGGACCGCAAGTGAAAGCTGTGATTCATAATTTTTTTTTTTTATGTTTCATACCTTTTTATTAAATGAAACATACGAGCTTTTCATTTACCAACAAAAAGAAAAAAAATGTGTCATTTTCCAACAAAAAGAAAAAAAGATGTGTATAGAAGTGAATAATGAGATGATGAAGTTAATATCGTTATTTCTATTTTTGCAAGTCATATTACTCCATCCAAAAAAGTATTTACTTCTCTTACCCTTTCATCAAAAAACAAAAAAAAAACAAAACAAAACTGCTTGGACTGCAGTCACCACTTACCGTTCATATTTCCTGTTTCAAATAAATCGCAAGTGACGGTTGTGGTCCATAGTTTTATTATAAAGATCTCGGAATCGAATCTTCACCTATGGACAGAAGTAGATTTCGAAATTCGATTTTTTTTCCTAAATACTTAATTTTAAATAATATTTAATAAAATCTCGACAAAAAGTCGTACTAAAAAATATCTAATTTATATTCTCACCTTATTAAAAGTAAATACCATTTTTTTTAAGTAGGCTTGATGTTATATAAATTACTAGTAAGAGAGACAAAGCTAGAATGTTGACTACGTACTTACGGTGCAGTAACGGTAATTTTTTTTTTGGAGACAAAAAGTAACGGTAATTATTGTTTAATGTTATAGTGATTTTTTCTTACAATAACAAAGAAAAAAAGAGCAATGCGCTTCGTAATAGCAAACCAAATCATCCTGTAAGTCAAAATTAATAGCTGGAAAACAAAAGATAGACAATAATGCATTGATTTTTGCATATAAAATGCCAACAAAGTAATTAGGCCTTGAGCTATGTTGTCCGAATTGTATGTGAACATTCCGCACTTGTACATATTCGATACGAATTCGCGTGCGATTTGCGTCCGATATTCAGGTTGGAATCTTGTGTCCTCACCACTTACCTCAAAACACAAAACTATTGGAACACACGTGTGTTTGTGTTTAAATGTGTTACATATTATATATATATATATATATATATATATATATATATATATTGTATTATAATATATATTATTTATTATAAATTATAAAACTATAATTTTATTGAAATATTATTTTATTATCAAACATTTTAATACATAATATGATTTTTATTATTTTATATATATACTTCGTCGTACTTTAATTAAAAAATAAGGTACCGACACACTCGCACTGAATCGACTTGCATCTGTGCTCGTGCAACACAGGCTCTGAACTATGAGGACCATGACGTCAATTTCGGTTCTACTAGTTCAATAAGAAATTCATGAAGACAAAATATAATAATGAGAATTGTAATTATTGGCTTATTCTAAATAAGTTTGGTGATCACATTGTTAGAATTAGGTCAAATGAGTGCGACGATGTATAATTGCATTGACTTCCATTACCTTTGCAATTTTATTGTTTGAAGTAGGATTGTTAATGAATCGGACGGTTTATAGATAAAATATGATGAACACCATCGAATATTTAGTAATTTTCATACAGTATGACTTAGTAATTTCGTGATAATTAATTAGAGTGACTTTTATAAAATTGTGAGTTCAAATCTCCGTAAGCACACAATTTACATCCGGTGAAAAAGTATTTTAAGAAGCCTTTAATAATAAAGGTTGGAGTCTTCGAAAACACATATATGTCCGAAATGTATTTTTTCTTGCTTGAGACTTTTCGAAATTGTCCGTTCATCATACTTGTCCTGGAATCCTGGTAACGCAGTTGGTATTGCAATAATTGATGTACAAATTCATAGATACCATAATATTCCTCAAGTAGATATAACTACCAAAAAAATGACATGGACTGATTGACAAGAAAAGGCTATAAAGAATTACACATGACATATATGAAAACAATAGTTATACAACCACTAGGCACCGCAAGGCAACCTATATACATGGGATCTAACAACCAAAGAATTAATATAAAAAATCACCTATGGATGATCAATTCCAAAACTGCCTACACGACAAGCTACAAATCAACTGGAGATGGGCTTGTACTGTCAGTAGTATCCTTACCAAGCCTATCAAGTAATACCTCTAAAGTCTTTATATAGCTAGGCATATAGTGGTGTTCGACCATATCAGGTGCAAGTCTGATTTTTCCATACAAATTCCTAGGAGTTTCATAAATCCCAAATGCTTGATCAATTTCTGGTTTATCGTCAGGTAATGCAACCATATGTATGATCCTTCCAGGAGGATAGAACTGGCGGGTACTCCTGGCAACTATTGTATTTGTTGCATGTGTTTTATTTTGTGGTAGCTCGGCTGCAGCATTTATGTTGGATATGTTGGCGACGGTTTCTTGCTCTTGTTGTATATTGATTTCTTCTGTCTCGACTTGTGTGGCAACGTAGGTTGAGCAGACTTGGGTCGAATATCCATTTACTTTTGGTGCATGTGTACCGTTGGTTGTGCCATTTTCTGTATGTTTTATCAATGGCTGGGATACAACAAAATATTCACAAGTTAATTTTCCTTATCAATGAAAAATTTAAGCTTTTCCAATTAAACTTATTTCCATTAATATATTATTTTATAAACATTCATTACTGAACTAGTGCACTTGTCTCAATTGGAGAATACTTTTATGCTTTCTTTTGTGTCAAAACCCAGCATTTCTAATGTTTTTCACTGAAAATAAAATTTAGAGAAAGTTTCAGTAAATAACACAGGCCCAATTTGCAAAATGCTGGCAATACGATGAAAATGACAATGACAGTGGCCACAAATTAAGAAAAAAGAAAAACAACTTATAGACTAGGTCACATTACAATGTGTAACACTTGGTAATTAGCAATATCATAAAAGAAGAAGAAGAAGGGTACCTCAGAAAGGCTCCCATTGCACTGAACCACCACTGTAGAATTAGCTAGCTCGAGTTTTGAACCTGACATAGATGTCAGATGAGATCTGATCTTCTCTACGTGGACATTTACAAAATTAAATAGTTTGTTGAGTTGCATCCCTTCCCTCATATTATTCCTCCATGATGATGCCATTACCTTCACAAGATAGCAAGTACTACATTTATCTATACCAGATTGACTACAGAGAATACAATGGAAGTTTGAGAAAGTTCCCAAAGTATTAAACATATTACATATATAAGGTGTGAAGCTTTGCACATTAAGGTAGTGTCGAGTACAAGAATTTATTGCACAGTTATTCCTTTGGATGTCTCCTGTAGGAATTGAATGCATGCATGCTGCATTTGACACTTACTCTTTATGGACTTGCATTTTCCTTTTTCCAGAAAATTGATGACTGGTTTAATGTCTGATCATAAAAATATAGGTAATCCGAGGCTAAGTTAATTCATAATCATATGCATAACTGATGGACCATTCATGGAACATTGCAAGATTTTAGGAGAACTTATCAGAAGTAAACCATCAATGATTAAATTTTGTGAAGGTTGGTCAAGTGAGCTGAGTTGTAATTTAGAGAAACAGGTAAATCGGCCTCAACATCCTAGTTGATTATAATGATGCTGATGTACTGGCCAACATTGCAATCTTGAATTATTTACCAACTATTTACCTCAGATCGAGTTCTCGCAGCAGAAACCTTACAAAAAGAAGGAACAACGTCATTTCGATTGACAAGCGAGGTAATGAAGTCTTTTCCTGACTCAGCTAACTCCCATGTCAAGCAAGCAGCTACACAGAACAAAAATGAATTAAAAATAGTTAACTGTTCATATCCCAAAATGGAAGTACCCTGGTAATTTGGCAATAAAAAGAATAGCGCTAGAAAAGAGGTAATTGGGAAACAAAAATGGCCGAGAAGTGGTAGGAAGACAGGAAGTTGGAAGAGCGATGGAAGAGGTGTTATTAGCAGTAATGAGTTCTGGCAACAAAAAGATGATATAGCACTCAAAAGTGTATATGTACTCTCCCCTCTCTTCTGTTCTCTTTTACTATTCCAACCTTCCATTGGAATAACATATGACAATCTTTTGAATAGCAAAATTGCATTTGGCAACAATCTTTGCAAGGAATAGTGCTAAAATAGAGAGGGTTGCCAAACATGCTCGACTGCCCATAACATACAAGCACTTTACATTCTGACATTCCTATTAGACTACACCTCATATCAAGGATTATTGTGTAGAATTTGTTTCAACACCAGTCTAGTACTATTTGGATTTTGTTCAACCTTATTTAGTTAGTCTACTATGCCTGGTGACCGAGTCTTATGTGAGCATCAATCATTTCCGAGCTCAACAAAAAATAACTACAACATAAACTTAAAATATAAAAAAACAACCACAGAGCAGTACCAGCACCGGACATGACTTGTACATTACTGAAATCATTCAACTCTAAAAGTCCACGAAGAACTATCGAGGGTAAGAAAATGGCCCAAATAATGAGGACATGTAAGCTTAAGATAAGCACTAAAATGCCAAATAAAATCCTGGAAAGGTACATACCAGGAGCAAATGCAAGACAAGTACATGAGGAGAACTCCTCTCGCTCTCTAAGCATGTGTGTAAGAATAGCTCCTACACCAGCTCCCATTGAATGTCCCATTACCTGAAGTGGAAATAAAATAATGAAGACAGAACCAGTACCAGTACATGGCTCCTTGACCATTCCAAACTTGCTGTGGATTAATAACCAAGGACACTCGGGAAAGAATTGCCTCAAATGTCCTTGCACAGACCTAGGGGCCAGGGTGTGCATAAGACGGTCAACTACAAGCCCCATTGTAAGTTAGAATGTCGCACTTCACTTTTCAGTTTTTAATACAGTATTCTTGATAAAAAAAACAAAGAATGTTGATCATGTCACAGTAATTGTTATTTTGACAATCTTGACAATGGGATTTCAAGTAAATAGATGAAAAATCGAAAAATGTTTATAACACATTCTTGAACTTGTAGATTAGATGTGTTTTCAATTTGGTGCAATTTGATTGTCATTTCATGCTCTCCATCAAAGGCCATCAAGTTTTATGCAACTTTTTAGCTGTTAATAATCAATAATCTATGATGGATCATGAAATGACACTCAAATTACACCAACTTGAAAACACAACTAATCTATAAGTTCAAGAATGTGTTTATATTTTTCTATTTTGAAGATTTTTTATATATTTATTTGAAATCTCATTGTCAAGATTGTCAAGTGATCCCTCCTCTCTCTCTATATATATTAAACTGTGGTGCAAGTGGATTAATTTAATTTCCCAACAACCATTTTTGCTATATATTTGATGTACATACCTTGACTTCATAACCTGGGTATCGAGCAAGCCCCTCATGAAGGCACGGTATGGCAAGTTGTGCTATCCACCTGGCAGCAGCCAGCATACCACAATGGGCATGCCCCAAGACCAAATTTTCAACCTTTCCGTTGTTTAAGATCACGTGGTGGAAAGGTACCTCAGCCCCAGTAGCAGCTGTTAGCCGATCAGTGGTGGTTGTGGCGCCACGTATTATAAGGAGAAAGCACTTGGAATTGGAATCTCGCACTATTGTGAAGGCAGGCTTCATAAGCTGCAATGTGTTTTTCATATATTAGGAGTGAGAAATGGGAGAATTTTTTTCAAATGGACCATGAAAACATTGGTAAGCCAGTGACTAGCGTCAAAAGTATGATTTAGCTTCAATCAACTCTAAATTGTGGAAATATGAATTAATCCTAAATTAATCCTGTATTGAAAGATAATTTGACAGAAACTGTTTCTCAATATGTCCCACTGTTTCCTCAGTCAAGGAACACTGTTATCGGTTGAACCAAATTTCACATCATCTATTAGTACCTTTAAACAATTCTTAAAATATAAAATCAACTACTATAGGAGGCCAGCCATGGGTTATAATTTATAAAACATCTGCTTTCTCTTATTTCATATACGAGAAGTACAAAGAATAATCCAATAAAGGGTTACATTTCCCTCTTATTATTTCCATTTTGACTAAAGGGACTCGGTGATTGGCTGCCTTCAATCATACTGGAAGCCTGTTGAACCAATTTATGCTGATGGGATGACCAAAGAACTGGCTGGGTTGCTTCATATTGGAGATGCAATGAGAAAGCCTTGCATTGCATACCATAATTTAAAAAGAATGTTTCAATTAATCAATTCTAATTATATTTATTGTCCTCAATTATGTTCAATCTATTAGCCTCAAATCCAATACATTTTTGCCTCAATTGTCATTACTGTAAGTAAAGTGATAAGTTAAGAATTTCAATCTGGCTTGACATTTTCAATTCTGAAATTACCGTCAATTAAAAAGCAAGGAAATAAATATTGCCTCAGATAGCATCAGGAGTAACCAACAGACCACTCATTTCCAGTTTAGAGACGCCAGATCTCCTCAAAACCTTAGATCACAGAAATCATGAAACAACCAGACAGTAAAAGAAAAAGTTCATGTCACGATACTTACGTACCCTCGCCTTAGGCATGTGAAGGAGAATACTATCTTCGTCGTACCCTTCAAACTCTAAAAAAGCAGGAAATGGTTTCTTGGAGAAATAGAAGCAGAGGTTCAAGTATCTCAATAGCTCAGTGAGCTCTGATAAAGTTTCACATCCACTTAGTTGCACGGAATCACTTCCCGCATACTCATGTAGCAAGTTACCCTGCAATATTGACGTATACAAAACAAAAATCTGAATAAGAATTGAATGATTAACACTTATGTCTCTAAAGCCCTCTCAATTTGCATATACCCTGCATTGCAGAAGAAATTGCTTAGGTTCCTTGGTTATACATTTCATCTTCCAAAAGAAAGCCCATGCAATCTCTTGTCGTTTGTCACCAAATACAGGAGAATGGAATGGTGGTTCAGGTGCTTCTAAAAATTGAGACGGATGTAATATTCTCTCATTTAGAAGGATACATAACACATTCCTTGTTTCCCGGGCAACCATATCAACAGTATTTACTATTTAGTGATTACTAGGCACGAGTATTATTGTATTCCTATAAAGTAACCATAGTGATCTTTTCTATACTTCTCAAGAGTTCAGAAACTTTGAGCTTGGAAATTTATCAATCGATGCCATTTAGTCACTCAATTCATAGAAGCAATTTGGACATTTATGACAGAAATTCAGCAAAGTTTGCCATTACTACCACCAAAAATTGACTTTGCTGCGCCCCTTCTCTTCTATACCCTCATAAGACATTTGGTAATTAAAGTTTGATCAATTTTCACTGTATAAGAATCAGTACAGTCAGAAAACATTCTAAATTTCTAATAATTAATCATGCAGCTTTACCTCTATCGGGAACAGCAGTACAGAACTAGCTACAGTCAGAAAATTACAAATAAGAATAGATGCATATCTCCCACCTCACAGTATCAAAATCATGAACAAACAATTACAGTTAACCATACCACGTATTAAATTTCACTAAAAAACCAAAACCATCTTAACCATGCTGTTCTAAAAATGTAAAGTTATGTACTAATAATCCAAATTAAGGCTGTCCGATACCACCAGTTCAAAGCCTCCTTAGCTCAGATTTCCAAATATAACATAAAATTGAAAGTAAATTCGACAAAAATATATAAATGAATAATCATACAAAACCTGGCGTTTCATCTGACGCTTGATGCCAAATGCGATATCCCCAATCGGCCATTTCCCGATCGTCTCTCCACAAGTGTACAGCACCGTCCTGGTTGCGAGAGTCACACCTTCAAACCACGTGACAGGTGGCATCTCAGGCCAGTTGCTCTCCTCCTCCTCCTCCTCCTCCTCCTCCTCTTCTTCTCTTTTCGATGCATCATGATGCGACAAACAAGAAAGCAATGCTAGGTACAGCAGCACCGCTCCTCCAGCGGCCGCCACAGCCGCCTCCGCCGTCGCCATCCGTTGATACGACAGTTGAATTACGACTTGGATTTGGATTTGATCCCCTGATTTCGTTTGATTTAGCTTTGATTTGTTATGGGATTCTCGTTTCGCGCGAGAGATCTCTCGGAATAGAGAAGAGATCGTCCCGCGCAAAGGAGCGAGCTCCTCCCCTCTGGCCTCCTTGTCCTTTTTTTGTTGCCTAATGGCTGTTTTAATTTTCTTTATTATATTTCTCTCTCAGTCTCTCCTTTATATTCTCTTTTTTGTCTGGAAAAATTGCATGTATACCCTCAAATTCAAATATTTTATACACACGAGCATACACAAACTAAATTTGAAGTATGAAACTTGCTGAGTTTTTTTAGCTCATATCATCTCTCCTTTCAGACAAACAAAAATATCATCTCTCCTTGTCATTTAAGTAGAAAGATGTATATTAAGAAAGTTATATAGGATTTCATTTGTTGCCGTTTTCTTTAAGTTGACACTTAAATGCCTTATTGCTATTTGATTTTCCATTGGTTCATTTTTTTTAAAGTTGGAAAGTACAATTGACCATTTGGCAAGCATACTCACAAATATATTGATGATATCAAAAGAAAGTACAGTGTTCTTTCGTGTCATTTTTTTTAACTTGAAGCGTTATTTATTTGTCTAGTTATTTGTTGTCCAAGTTGAAAAAATCTTTAAGCCTAAGAAAAAAAAAAGTATACATGTTACATGAACAGTTCAATATGCTGTCAATTATCTTTAAAACTTACTTTGTTTTATTTGAAAATAATTCATAAACTGTCAATGACTTAATAGCTTAGAGATAGCTAAATAAAATGACCTCTAAAACAAAAGACTTAGTAATCTAGTTTAATGGTAGTTAACTATAACGACTTTCAAGAGATCATGAAATCAAACCTCCGTGAACACATGATTCCGTAAAAAATATTTGAAAAATAATAAATATCGAGTAGCAGCGGGTTCTCTTATATAAAAATTGACCTCTCAGAAATCAAAGGTTCAAATTTCTGTTGGTACATTTAAAAAAAGAACTCGTTTAAACTTAAACCTTTGATGTTGAGTAAAAATATTTGTTTAAATAGTTGCAAGTTGTTAAAAAAACTCTGTTTAATTTGTTTTAACTTGAAATTATTGTCTTACAATTAGATACATGAAATATTTTTAAAGCTTATTTGGCGCATATAAAATGAATATAAAACTCTCACTACTTCACAGAAAAAAAAAAGCCTCAGTTATCTATCTTTGTCATTTTTAAAATCTTATTTGGCACATATAAAGTGAATGGATGCTTAGTAGAATTGATCAGAGGTGCTGTCATTTGGTCGGTTTGGCTGGAGAGAAACAAACTTTGTTTCACTGACAAAGAACTCAAATCTGTTAGAACTCTGGCTATTCAAATTATCAATATATTGAGTATTGGTGTAAGAATAACAAGGATTCATCGTTTCTAAAACTGCATTTGATACTCCCTCAGAATGTACAGGATCTATCAAAACTTATTTCAGGCACAGGAAGTCAAATAAAGGAGATGGTGCAGGAGGTGCTGTCGGAAGCAGCAGAGTGTTTGTTTGGAAGCGGCCTGTGTCCTGATTAAGCTGATATGTTTGATTTGTGTTTGAAGACTTTGCTGGTCTTTTGGAAAACTGTTACATTGTTGTTTTGATGCTATGGTTGTAATATTTAGGTTATATTTTGTGAACTTTGATTGCAGATACAGTATGCAGTTTGATAGTTTTGGTTGAAAGATACGTTAAATACTTAGATATTAGCAAAACTTTAGTTCTGTAATAGAGAATGATTTTAATGAAACCGGTGGTATCCCCACTCTCTATTAAAAAAAAACATATAAAGTGAATTGAAAACTCTTACTACTTCACAAGGAAAAAAAACAGTTATCAGTTATCTATTATATAATTTATATTTTATCTATATTTTATCAATTTTAATAACTTATCTACTGATACCATATTTTAAGTCATATGCTCTCCAGGTGCAAGTCAGCCAATCAGGATCGGCTCCAAATCGCTTGCTCGCCTAGGCAGGCGAGCATGATCGTGATCGTCTGATCTGATCGTTCAGATCCGACCGATCAAATTCGACGATTGTAATCTGATTCACGAAGCAGACATTTAATCGTTAGATGAATTTTGAACGGTCCGGATGGTTCGACGAACATGGGTGACCGGACGAGTCAGCGAGCAGGTGATTTGAAACCATCAGGATCAGAGTGAGCAGTTTTACTGTGCGGGCAATTTTACTGTTCGGTAATTTGACAAACAGGATCGGAGTCAGAAATTTCTAGGGGAGAGAATGAGCAGTTTTACTGAGTGAGCACTGTAGTAATTACTGTGCAGGCATGTCAAAAATGTTATAGCAACGTTGAGAATCAGAAGACGGGCAACTATTGTAATTCCAGGAAATACGAATTCCAATTTGACCCAGATTAGCAATTCAAAACATTTGTGGTCTATTGAGGGAGATTGTGCCATAGCATTTCAAAAATGTTTATCAAATCTGGGAGAATGTACTGTATATAATTTTAAATTATGTGCATCAACTAAGAAGAATGTAATGAAACCAAAGCGATCCAATCATAAGTATTTATTTTGTGTTTATTTCTGAACATAATTAATCTAATTATGTTTAGCACATATATTGTTTATTGTTTATGTACAAATTTGGGTAATTTTATTAAACATATGTTATTTATGTACACATTTAGATAATTACATTGAACGTAGTAGCATGCAAAAATTGATCATTGTTAGATATTTTAATGAGTTGTTTGAACAGAAATAATTTTCATGTTAACACTTGGCTGGTTCTGTTTAATAGTTTAGTTCGTTTAAATTATTGTAAATTACAATTTTTTAGACATACATGGAAAGCCCTCAATCCTCATAGCAGACTTAATTGTTATTTTCTTGATTATTAGTTTACAAATTATTTTAAAAAATCTAGTGAAATGATGAAATATATCATTGAGCACAAAACGCTACTCCAATGATACTTCACACGAAGATCTCCAATTTCATTGTTCAAATGACTAATTCAAATAGCTGAATATGATCTTCATATTAAAATCTCATCGGAAATCAAATTTTACATTTTTTATTTCTTTACTATTAAAATAGAGTGAAAAATCATTCGTTGTGTATGGTTAAAAAATTGTTGTATTGCAGAATTCATCAGCCCTCTTAAAATAGTAAAAAAATATTAAATATAAAAATGTAAAATTATAAAGTACATTTTCTAAGTCAGCAATATGACTCTGAATATGCTAAAATGTTTCTCTTTATAATTTTTTCATGTGTCAAATGTACCTTTATTATTTAATGAAGATACAAGATTCAAAAGGGAATTTTCTTTAATATTTCACAATGTGATTTGTTGTATTATAAGATGAGTAAAACTATGGTACATGCACATGTACGATATTTGCATATCTAAATTCTCGGGTGCACATCAAGATTTGTGAAGATTCGTGCACGTCGAATCTCGATGCACATCGAAGAGTCCAGATGCGCAAGCACGATGCATGCGCATGCACCATAGCTTCACCCTTATAAGAATGGATCATAAATTCCGGATGTACAACATTACTCACTAGAAAAAGTATTGAAATGATTATATAATAATTATAAATGATAAACGAAAATAAATGTATACACTAAAACAGTGGATATAATGAAGTGCATCATTTGTCAATTCAAGAAATTCATACTTGTCAAAATAGATTTTTATAAAGTCCTGTAAATATGACCAAGTTGAGTGATGATTTCAAAAAATTCAATTTTGAAAGGATTGGACCGATTGGCCAGCTCTACGGAAAGTCTGAATCAAGTAGTGGGGACCACGGCACATGATTGGATCAGATGGACCCACTGAAGCAGATGTAATGTTGTCTGAGATCTGCCGTGGCTCTTACTCTGCAGTCAAAGTGTTGCAACTAAGAGTCTCTTCGATGTTCAGATCCGCTAGATTTGGTGTGATTTATTTCATTCATAAGAGATCAAAACCTTGAATCAACAGATTAATTAACTCGTGAATTAGATGGCGATCTGTATTGATTAGCATTGTCATGCTTTCTTATTGCGCCACCATCTCTAGTACATAGTTGCAAAACAAATTACCCTTGAAGAAACTGCAACATTTCTATGCGTAAAGCTTTAAGAATCAAAACTTGGGTGCACACGGAGTTGGTTGTCGCCTTGTCGGGTTTTGCGTATTTTCAATCCGATCCATAATGGTCCGATTGTAACAATTCAATTCATGCAAACCATCATTCATTACAATTTATTAATATCTTAAGCAGTCGGATTTTGCGCATTGACAGATTTCATTGACAAAACTATATATCATACGTATATATAATATAACATCATAAGCATTATCATTTATCAATAATACAACATAAATGCAAAAATTATAACATCAACATTCTGTTTGCATGAACCAGTAGCATCTCCTCGAGTACGTAAAGACTTGACTTTCACAGCTGGTCGGTCGAAATGTGTTTGGAAGGAAAGAATTCTTTGAATTTTTTTTTGTCTCACTCTGAAAAATATTTTAATCACTTTTCTGACTCTGTTTTTAAAATTTTAACATTCATGATCCTACTTTTTAAACGTTAGCGTTCAGGTGTTTGGAGTAAACGTATCATTCAGCATTGTCATCCGTCCAAAATATCAAAATATGCCTTAAGTTGTGAACGCCAGACTTGAACGTTTGAACGCTGCGTCTAAATGCAACGTCCAGATTACGGATTTCAACTTGGACGTTGTGTTTAGACGCCGCGTTCACCATCGCAAAAACACCGACTCCTCGTCTTTAATAATTCTATTTTTACTCTCTCCTTCTCTCTGTCTCCTCGTCTTTAATAATTGTATTTTTTTACTCCTCGCCTCTCTTCGCTTCCTTCTTTCCGTCTCTTTCTTTTTCTCTTTTCTGATTTCGTCCAAACTCTAAGAAAACAAAACAGAAAAATCACTCTTACTCCTCATCTCCTCTCTGAAACAAATCGTGACCAGATATCTCGGAAGGTGCTGAGCGCTGTAGCAACTTTGTGGAAGGTGCTGAGTGCTGTAGCAACTCACTAGTACCAAAGGTAAGAAAACTCTATGTTTGAGAGTTCAATTGATGGTATTTGCTAACTAAATATATAAATTAGAAAATGAAATTCATAATTTTGTATTTTGCAATTATTTTACAACATTTATTTGTATTGAAATTTGTGATAAAATCGATACATGTTCTCCAAATTGATATGTGAATATCTCTTCAATTGTTTATGTAGGACATGAATATTGAACCGATTGCAATATTTTTGTACTATGGAGGAAAAATAGTTCAAGATTCTAATGGTTATAGCTATGAAGGATCGAAACCAAAGGTGATTCATGAAAATCCAAAAATCAAATTCTCTGAACTTAAGCGGAGAATTTACTCTATCACCGAATGGTCGGAGAATATGTACGACATGATAATAATTGCTAGATGGCAAGCTGGTAGAGGGGGGAGATTGTTTTTTGTGTTTGTTCCTATTACCGATAATGACTCATTGAGTAGTGTAATTCGCAACACACAATGAGGTAAAATAGATTGCTCCATAATGGAGTTGTACATTGAAAGAACTTCTAAGGGAGCCGGTAGTAGTGCTATTGTCGATGATGTGGTTCAAGAAGTTGATTTTGAAGATGATGTGGGTAACAACTACATTGGTTTGCAATATGAGTTGCCCGGTTAAGGCATTTATACTAATGATGTGCCAACGAACGAGGATGGTGAAAATATTTCTCATCCCACGATGGTTGGAGAAGTTGGTAGGATTGTGATTCAAGAGAGAGGTACATTTGAACAAGCTTGTATTAATAATGAGTTAGCCAATAATGATGACGGAGATGAGGCATATCCCGATGATGATGATGATGATGGTGATGGTGATGAAGAAGATGTTCAAGGGGTTGAATAAGTTGATGAATTTCGTAGGCATGCTCCCGAATATTTTTTTGAGGTTGAAGAGGCTATTGGTGATAGTCGTGGTGGCCTCGAAGGTACAAATCAAAGTGACGAGTTTTATGTGGGTTAAGTCTTTGAAAGTAAGGACCATGTGAAAAATGAGGTGATGAAGTGGTCCATTATTCATCACCGTGAATTTGTGACCCAAAAATCAAGTCCTTTGAGATACACGGTTAAATGCAAGCAACATTCTAGATGTTGGTGGCGACTTCACGCATCCCTTTCTATAAGAAAGGTTCATTTGTTATTAAATCATTGGTCGGACCACATATTTGTTTGAATGCTAATCTTAGTCGAGATCATAGGCATTTAAGTAGTGATTTTGTGTCCAAACACATATTAGGAGTGGTTAAGAAATACTTCGGTACAACCCCAGCGGTTATTGTGGAGATTGTGAAAGAACACTTTCACTACAACATCTCATATGCGAAGGGTTGGCGAGCCAAATACAAAGCATTGAAACATCTTTTTGGAGGATGAGTGCAAGCATACTCTATGTTGCCTCGCTTGATTAGTGCAATTCAGTCAACAAACCCGGGTACGATTTATAAGGAGTGGTCTGATCCTATAAATATGGAAGGTACACATATTATTCGTGGATTTTTTGGGCGTTCGGCCCGGCTATTAGAGCGTTCGAATTTTGTAGACCATTACTGAGTATCGATGGAACATTTTTATATGGTAAATACAAAGGCGTTCTTTTGATTGCGATGGCCGTTGATGCAAATGGACAACTCTTACTCGTTGCTTATGCCTTGGTAGAGAGAGAAAGCATATCAACTTGGAATTGGTTTATGAAATGTATTCGCGAACTAGTCACACAAAGAGAGGGAATTTGTGTCATATCGGACAGGCATGCAGGTATTGTTAATGTTTTCAGGGATAACAATGGCCCTTGGGCACCGCCAAAGGCATACCATAGGTGGTGCATGCGACATCTTGCTCAAAACTTATATTCTCATGTGAAAGACAAATCACTCATGCAAAATTTGAAGGATGCTTGTAAAGAAAATCAAAGATGTAAGTATCAGAAACGACGTAAGGATTTGGAAAAAGATAGACTTAGAGTTGTGAATTTTTTGAAAGATCTCCCCCTCCAAAAATGGTCTTTAGCGCACGATGCTGGTGGTCGTAGGTTTGGAATGATGACCACCAATATTTCTGAAGTTTACAATAATGTTCTAAAAGGTGCTCGTGGTTTGCCGGTGGCAGCGATTGTTGAACTGACGTTTTATCGTACAGTTGAGTACTTTTGGAAGAGAAGAACGATTGTGAATGCCTTACATGCCAATGGTACGGTTTGGGTTGAGGAGAGCTTGAATCATCTTGCAAGAAAAAGAGAGAAGGCCAATCGGCACCACGTGAGACCATTCCATGATGGTAGTGGTCTTTACGAGATAATAACTCCAACGGGTTGGATTCGTGACACGCGTAAAGGAGGTAGAACCCATACGGTCAATCTAGAGTTGAGTGTATGCACATGCGGGAAAACTCAATTACTACATTACCCATGCTCACATGTGTTGGCCACTTGCGCACTTAGGGCACTGGATTACAATGCATTTATTAGTCAGTATTACTCCATCGATTCACTCTTTCACACTTGGTCGCAAGTATTTCATCATTTTCCCGATGTGAGTTATTGGGAGAATTTTGATGGGCCAATATTCATACCCGATGAGTCTCTAAAGCAAGTCAAACGTGGGTGTAGAAAAACAAGACGGATTCGCAATGACATGGATGAGATGGAAAAATGTGTTAAGACTAGATGTGGCAACTGTCGTCAAGAAGGTCACAACGTTCGTAAATGTCCAACAAGAATTGGCCGAGTTGTTTAAATGTTCATTTTTGTCATGTTTCTTTTTATTATGAAGGATATGTAAAAGAACTTATATTTATGCATACTCTCATGTTTCTTTTTATTATGAAAGATATGTAATAGAATTTATATTTTATTTTTCTCATGTTTCGTTTTCATCTCATTAAAATTATAAGTAAAAAAAACTGGGCATTTACAATTGTTAAAAAAAAAACTGGGCGTTCAGATTGAGTTGTAAACGCCAGAAAGTTTCTCTGGCCATTGAGCAGAGTCTGGATCCACCCTAGCATCCACATCCAGAAGTAGCGTCTAGACTCAGCGTCTGCACATGGACGCTCAGCGTAGATCCAAACTGCTCAATGGCCAGAGCTCTCTGGCGTTACAACTCAATCTGAACGCCCAGTTTTGTGTAGCTAGATGCTGCGTTCAGAAACACACCCAATTTTTCACGTTTCTATCCGTTTTCGTACTTCCTTTTTGTTTTTCATTCTAATGTTTCTCATTCAAAACACACCCAAACACATAAAAAATAATCAAGTCACATCAACATAATAAGTTCAAATACATCATTTCTAATATAATAAGTTCAAATACATCATTTCTACTAGAACAAGTTCAAGTACATCAATTGAGTTATAGAAAATTAAAGACGCTATTACAGTAGATTGAAATTTCTAAACAACTTCTACTTCTTCTTCTTTGCATGCTCTCTGCGAGATTGTTTTGGAGACAGAGGCTCAACTTCCTGTGTTATTTGACTATGAAATCGTCCCAATGTCACGTCCCAATCATCTTCTTCCTCCTATGAAGAGATTGACCGGATCAGATTTAGGTTGTCATTTAAAACAGTTATATATGAAATTATGAGTCAGTTGAAAAAAATTTACCATGTTCTCCTCATGTCCTACTTCTTCGTCGTCCTCCTCCTTCTCATCCTCCTCCTCCTGTTAAGAGTTCAAGTGGATAATATTTATACAAGTCATTTTGAGATAATTTATACATGAAAACAAAATATATTTTAAATATTTTTTACCACAATCGCCTCTGCTTCCTCTTTTGACTCTTCCTCTGTAGTATCATCGCCGATGTCTGCAAGTGCTCGATCAAAAGTGGCGATGCTGTCAACCGTGCCAACTACCTCTCGACACACTTTGAACGCCTCAGTCGCAAATCTAGGCTCAACGGCACGCTTCATTGTTCTAGCAGCCTTTTTTGCAAACTTGATGACATTTTGCACCTATTAATTATTGAAGTTAAAACACAAGAAACATGCAATAGAAACACATACACATAATAAAAGTAATTAAATAATTTTTTTGAAAAAGTACCAGTTTCTTGAAGCGAGCCTCCGGACGCAGCAAGCACTCTCGAGAAGGCCCTCCGTCAATGGATAGTCCCATACATGATGCAAAATTGGGTATGCTAGCAGCATTATACCACTGCATGTATGCTGCTGCACACTCGGGATCGTAAGAACGATCCTCTCGAATGATGGTGCGGTCTCGGTCATACCACTCAACCACAAAGTCCTTGTGGTACTCTCTCCAATCTTTTTTGGGATACTTCTGACGGTCCACTGCATGAATGTGACGAAGAGTGGACCGATCAGGAGGAGGTATAGACTGATATCGGTCGAACTGTCGCATAACCCGATCCGGGTGGTAGGTTTCAACAATAGCAAAGTCAATGAGTGCGATCGTGCTCAACCAATACTGCTCATGTATCATTCACACGAGAGGCAACTCACTGACCACCTTGGGAGTATATGGCAACCACTCAACATCCTCGTCTTGTAGCAAATCTATGCACTCACGGTATTTCTCTAGCGACCATTTGTTTTCAGTCCAACGATGCTAACCAGAGTATAAAATCCACGCGGTGGTCTCGTCTCAGGGGTAAGGCCATGCAATATCTCTCTCATCAATACCGTAGGCCGAAAAGGTGGCAATCTCTCCTAAGCCCACATCTGCAGTAGCAACAAACAACCCCCTAACTGCCTCGCATTCTTCCTACTCTCGTGACACAACTGTCTATACAACCTACCTAGAACTGCTGCCCCCAAGCAAAAGTCCTCGCTTGACTCAGATCAGCCAACAAAGGGAGGTAGATGCAAGGAACCGAATCACCAGTCAAATCAACAAACAAAACAGACCCTAAAAGAGACAACAGATATGCACGTGCATATTGTTGGACCTGTTGCTCGGTCGCATCATCATCCAAGTCACTAAAATTCTCCCGCAACCAACTCAACAACAAAGCAGATTTATTGGCCATAGCTCTACCTGCGGGACCTTACCCAAATAATCAAACACTACTTGCTCCCATTGAAGGTCTGTAACCCCACAGACTGGTGTACCATGTATGGGTAATCCTAACATAACCGACACATCCTATAAGGTAATGGTCATCTCACCAACCGGTAAGTGAAAACTATGGGTTTCCGGTCGCCAACGTTCAACGAGTGCACAAATGAGTCCATCATCCCATTTAAAACCACCGATGATTTGTTGCACGCCTAAAAACCTTGCTTGATGTAAATAAGGTTCGTACCTTTTATCTGACGATGGCATTTGATACTCATGACGGACCATCAACTGATTCGTAGGCGTACCATCTATCAAAGATTTTAAGCGGTGCTCATGTTGTAGGGTCGACAACGGATGTAAATTAGGTGTTCTTTGAGTTGCTTGAGTTGTGCTTTCTTGAGGCGAAGGAGAACGCGCTCGGCCACCTCTACCAACTTGTCCATGTCCCCGACCACCTTGTCTTCGTCCGCTACCTCTTGTACGAGCCATGTGTTATCTATTAAACAAAAAAATCATGAACGACATCTTAGTTGTCTAATTTTTCAATAAACAGAAATTAGGTTTACTGATCATTCAACAAAAACATTGAAAACAAGGAAGGAGATGTGTGTGAGGTAGTTGGAGCAACGGTGACTGACATAGTTGAAATAGGGAAGGGGATAGTGACTGGAGAGGATCCAGTAGTTGAGTCTGCGAAGGAGTCTCAAGAGAAGAAGCATAGTTTATTGCATAGAGAAAATAGTTGGTGTGTCTCGACAGTTTACCAAAGTGAAGCATTATCGTATTCGAATACGACTGAAGCATTAACAGTTTACCAGAGTTTATAGATCGATTCAGTCGGACGCGTCGCTGGACGCTCGTCTGGACGTGTCTGGATGCCTGTCTGGAGAGAACGACGAGTCTCGACAGCGACGAGAATGAGATAGTGAGAGAGAACGCGAGAGTGAGAGAGATCGATCGTTTTTTTTCGGCGAGAGGCACAGGGAGAGAAAGAGCACGAAGATATGTTTTTGGGCGAGAGGCACAAGGAGGAGGGAGAGACGAGAGTTAGGTTTTAGAAGGGACGGGTCAAGGGGACGGATCGACAGTATAAGAGGTGCCTTTTTTTTCTTCTGAACGCTTGAACGCCACGTCTACACGCTGCGTCCAAGGTAAAATCCGAAATCCGAACGCTACGTCTAAACGTTGCGTTCAAGCTGAAATCCGTAATCCGGACGTAGCGTCCAGACACAGCGTTCAGATGTTTTAAGTCTGGGCGTTTAGAACTTGGCGTATTTTGTTATTTTGGGTGGATGACAATGGTGAACGACAACGTTTACTCCAAACACTTGAACGCTGACGTTTAGAAAGTAGGGTCATGGATGTCAAACTTTTAAAATCAGAGTCAGAAAAGTGATTTAAATAATTTTTAGGATTAGACAAAAAAAAAATTCGAATTCTTTATGGAAAAGAGGGGTGCAAACAAGAAGAAAAGTTGGATGTACGCCTTACAAAGCTACAAAGCGGGCCCGTTGTTTTGTCCCAATGGTTGATCGAACGAACTTTCTCTAGCCCTCAATGATAAGATAAGTAATTTTTAAATTAAAACTGGACAATTTTTGTAATACTGTAGCAACGTTGTAGGTAGGGGCGGATTCAGAGTCCAATTAAATTCAGACACAATTCGACTTGAGCACCGAGGTTAAGATCAAGCATGAACACAAATTCACTAAAACCGACTAAAATATCATTAAAAATATATTTTTCACTTAAAAAATAACTGACAATACATTAAATTTTGCGATTTTTGAAAATCAAGTCCGAACACTTATCCGATTTTGTCTCTAAATAAATTCGCCCATGATTATAGAAACCACTGCACTATTGGAATTACTCTACGAACATCAGTGAAGATTCAGAAAACTGAAAATTTCTAATTATTATACCAGTTACCAGTTAGAGTATTCCAGTGAATTCCTTTTATACATCATCCCCTTGCAACTTTTGAGTTTCAGCCGACGTACACTTGGCGATCTGCTGCTTACAACAACAACCCTCCTATCGCAATTCACACGTGTAACCAATTCATTGACGAAGGGTCCAAGGCGCATCAAAAAGCAACGTTCTTAATATCTAAAATAACAATTGGAAAATGTTTTGCGGATTTCAATTTTGATACCGTCATCGATATCAATTGGACACGTTCAGTTGAGTTCCGACGAAAATTTGTTTTACTTATGATACATATTGTTTTCGTTATTATACATGTTGTTTTCGTTATTGTACATCTAATAACATGCATAACAGTCGAATACTTATGATTTATATGCTAAGTTCATTATGTTTTTTTTTCTACTTATGATTTATTATGAAAATTTGTTTTACTTATGATGCATGTTATTTTCCTTATTATGCATTTTGTTTTTGTTATTGTGCATCTAAAAACATGAATAACAGTCAAATGCTTATGATTTATATGCTAAGTTAATTATGTTTTTTTGTTATACTTATGATTTATTATGTTTTCGTTATTATGCATGATGTTTTTGTTATTTTGCATGTTATTTACTTGCATAATAACAAAAAATAACATGCACAATAACAAAAACAACATGCATAATAACTAGAACAACTTTTCAAAATAAATGCAACTGGATTCGTCCAGTCCGCATCGATGAGCGTAGGGACATTCGTTTTCAGTGGAGCGTCCAATCAATTATATGCATAATAACAAAAACAATATGCATAATACAAAAAATAACATGCATCATAAAAAAAAAATGCAAACTGAATTCAACTGAACATGTCCTGTTGGTATCGATGGAGGTATCAACGAAGGTATCGATATATCAACTCCCATAACAATATTCATGTAATAGTATTTCATATAATTCAACAACACATATGTTAATTAATTAGCAATATATAAGAACATCGATCATTCACTAGAAACCACTGTTAACATAATAACAATAATAATAAGAATTTTCCATAATATATAAGAACATCGATCATTCGGTACTAGACTTATTTTTCATTCTGATACGAGAAAGTTAGAAATTTCGGTTGACATGTATTAACGATTCATTGAAATTCGGTCTAATTAAAAATACTGAATGTGAATGAATGTGGCAATTAATGTTTGACATTCTGAGCAAACGTGAATTAAGAATTTTCCATAATATCTCGTGGATTTCATGTCACGTCACACTCCAATTTAGAATTTCTATCTTAGCAATCACTTGTCACCAAGCCCCAATTGCTTCAGAATTAAGCAAATGTCAATTCAAATTTTGCTTATCGATCTAGTCTCAGCTCACTTCGTTGATTGCAATGTTTGTGCAATTAAAGCCTTAAAACATTCCAATACATAATATTTGCGCCAATATAATAAGCTTACAGCGAGTCTCAAGGTATAGATAATACACTCAATTTATCCTTATTTATTCTATGGACTAAATTAAGCCAATATAAATATAACAAATTTAAAGCAACTCACTTCCATGATTTTAATTTTCGTTATCTCACTGTGGATTGAACCTACGTAATTGTTCATATCATACAATTTGCTTTCTCACTGTTGATTGAAGGCGCATTCCGAAATTTTTTTTTACAAAATATATCATACAATTCGTGATTTTTTTTGAAACTATGTTTATAATTAGATTTTTTTTAAATGTGTATTTTTTTACTCCTCCTGAAAAAATTATAGATCTATCTATTCTTGACGAAAATCCTGAATTTGCCCCTACATATAGTGATCTCTAATCATACCCGGAGCAAGCCGTAATTTTCCATATAAGCTCCTCGAATTTTTATAAACACTAATTGTCTCCTTTCCGGCTGAATTAGGCAGAGAAACCATGTGAATAATTCTCCCAGGAGGGAACAACTGCTTCTTTTCTTTTGAAAAAGGACCTATGTTCAATTCTTTTGATCTTTTGGGTGCAAAATCTGTCAATATGGTACCGGATGTATTCACTGATAAAGAACTGAATTCTCGAATTGGGTTTTTAAGTGAACTTGAAATATCTAAACACTCCTCAACAGTAGTAGAGAGCGATGGAGTCGAGTTGCAGCTGATTGTTTCCTGTCATACATTCATATATATTTCATGAAAAATTATGATAATTACCCCATTGATAATGTAGTAATTGGTAATGTTTCGTAAGTCCTGCTGGACTTTACGTGAACTAATTCTGTTATTTCGGTACAGGTTACAATCTCAGTTCAGCTTGATAATAAGGTGACTGTTGTTGTATTTAGTACTGTTTTTGCTTCTATTATCATATCATAGTTACCTTCATCGTTGGTTCTGGTACTGTTTCTGCTATTTTTATGATTAGACCAGGGACTAAATTGTGAAAAAACCATGCTGAAATAGGCTAACAATGGCACTTGTACAAAGCCCTTGAAGTACTTGATATGAAAACTAGATAAAATTGAATTGAAGCCATGTGCTGATTTATTGCTTCAAAGAATTTGTTCATAGTTATTGTACTCAGCACATCATTTGACCATGATGATCCAGCCACCTAAAATAAAATAATAAAAAGTACCTTCAATTAAAAGGCAAATGAAGATTCACTACAGTTGACCATGATAGACTACTGGTTACCTCCGTGTTTTAGTTCTGGTATAACCTACTAATTTCCTGATGCTTTAAATTCTTCTTCTGGGATTGGGATTTAATATTAGTACGGATGTTATGTTATCTATTTTTTCGAAAGCTTAACTCACGCCGAAATAAAAAATTGTGAAATCATACTTTTCCCCATTTCTTTTTTCTGTCGATTTCTGCGAAGGCAAAAAAAAAAGAAGAAGATCCATGAATGTCTTTTGAAGGGACTTGCATTAGCCAGAGGAATCCTATCAAACTCAAAAAGCACTATGGTTCCATGTCTTCTTTCAGTTGTCATAATACCTTTGGTTTCATATACTGGAGATCAGTCATTACTGAAAGGTTGGTAACAAATTATTATAGATACCTCAAAATGAAGATTATCAGCTGAAATTTTCGAAAAGGATGGAACCATTTCGTTTCTATTTATAAGAGAAGTAGTGAACTTTCCAGACTCTGCTAAATCCCTTGTTATGCATGCAGCTAAATGTAAATGGATGATTATGAGTCAAACATGTATTACTACATAAATATGTACCATGTCTTGCAAATCACATTTTGTTTAGTTTTTTTTGCATATTTTTTGCTCAAATTTTCTCTAAAAAACGCTAGCTTGAAATAGTGCAAAAACATATTTAAATCACTAGTATGAAAATATGTTATTTTAGTCTGAACACTTATTTTATTTAGTCTGCATTTCTTGAATTCTGTGCAAAATAGACATGAAATAATAGAAAAAAAGACTTGAAACAACTAGTATGAATACTTATTTCAACTAGTTTGAGCACCTTTTTTATTTAGTTTGAACACATGTTTTATTTAGTATGAACACCTCTTTTATTAAGTTTGTGCCTCATTATGTGCAAAACAGACTTGAAACAACTAGTATGAACATCTATTTTATTTAGTCTCAACACGTTTTTATTTAGTGTAAACACTTGTTTTATTAGTATGTGCCTCATTTTTTTTTGTACAAAACTGACTTGAAGAAGTGCAAAAATAGACTTGAAAAACTAGTCTGAACACTTTTTTATTTAGTCTGAATATCTGTTTTATTTAGTCCGAACACCTATTTTATTTAGTTTGCATCCATGCATTCTATGGAAAACATTCTTAATAGTGTGTGGGGAGGAAATGTTCAAAATAATGTGTGCAGTCCAACTTTCCATTTATTATCAGATTTGACTGTTTGACTTTTCATTTTTAGAAAGAATTTGACTGTTTGACTTTTTCTTTTTAGAAAATTAGTTAGGATACTCTGACAAAATACAAAAATTAAGATATAGTCAGTCAATCTCTATTATAAATTACCATCAAAATAATAACACATCTTCACTTCAATAAACATATAACACAACTTATTGTAAAGTAACTTATTTATTATTTAACTCTCCAACACATTCTAATGCCATTTTGGCTGACAGCTTGAGGTATCAATGTTATGATGCCTCAAATTTCAAGAGATACTAAATTGGGTTTATTTTCGTACTCCCACTTGATAAAATTATTGAACTAAAAAGTGAAATGTTATTTTTAGATCAATTATTAAATTGGGTTTATTTTATGAGCACAAAATGCGAATGTATCAATTATTAAATTTTACATTTTTTAAATGGCGTTTAATAGCCTCTCTTATATCTCACCAAGGTAGCTCTGCGGATTTTAATGACATTTTTTCTTTTTGTTCCGTGTTTAGGTTAATTAGCTACTTGATCATCTAAAGTGGCAGACATTTATATTGCTCGATTTTTTTTTTTAAGTTGTATTGCTTTGTACACTTTAATAAGTACTTGTTTGAAGTAGATTAAATCATCAAAACAAAATAATACAATTTACCAACTGCCAGTGACGGATTTGTTTTGAAACCGATGTTTTAAAAAAATGGTAAATTAAGTATTGATTTTTAATTTTATTAAACTTACTATTTCATATTTAGAAAAAAAGAGTAGAATAAAAATGTTGGCCCAAATATGATAGTTTCAAAGCTTAGCCCATTTAATTCATTGTCAGTGGATTCTTTCTTGTATAAAGTTCAATTGGTTTCAAATTTCAGTTATAATCAGTATGAGAAGATGCTACAGCAGCTACATATTAGTATGGAAAAAGAACAAAACAAAATTGGTTAGGCATTTTAGTAAAATGCAAACAATGTCAAAGATAATAAACTCAGTGGGTTATCACTTATCAGGTGGGTTCATGTTAGGATTATTTTGGAGCTAGAATGTATTGCTGTACTCTCTAAGGCTCTGTTCGGCTGATTGGTTTCCAAGGGAAATTTGAACCTTTGGAAATGGTTATATCGATCATGTACTTCTTAGTAGGGAGGTAAATGGATCGGATACGGACGAATAATTGTCTTATCGTATCTTTATCTGTTAAAAATTTTCGAATACGGATACAAATTCGGATAGTTTCGGATACGGATACAGATCGAATATTAATCGGATATCGAATACGGATCGAATATCGAACAGATACGGATACAAAACTAATATAATCCGAATGATGAAAAATCCTTATTTGCTATATATTTATCCAAATGCATCGATTAATTATAAAAAAATGTGATACATAAACACAAATTATATCTAAAATTAACTAGATTTGTAATCTTCATACAAAATCCAATATATATATATATATATATATATATAATATAAATTTTTTAGTTATGAATTCGGATACAATCAGATAATATAGAATACGAATATCTTCAATAACTTCGGATACTATTAAATAATAGCTAAATGGTCCGATACGGATAACTTATAGTCAAACCGTATTCTTATCCGTTAAATTTTTTTGGATACGGATACGGATATCTTCAATAACTTCAGATACTATTAGATAATAGCTAAACGGTCGGATACGGATAGATTATAGCCAAACAATATTCTTATCCGTTAAAATTTTTCAAATACAGATACAAATACATATATCTTCAAATACAAATACGAATCGGATAATTTTTGTTATTTTTCGCATACGAATTCGAATAAAATCAAATATTATATGATCCGTTTACACTCTACTTCCTAGTTCCCAAAAGCATTTGGGAAAATAAAAATTGAGTGGAAGTTCATTTTCAAATTCCCACAAAATTATTACTATTTGAAAGGTTTGAATGGGTAATTGAACCAGTTGGAAATTAAAACCATTGTACCGAACACTAGTCATAGAAATATTTCCAAATGGCTCAATTTTCCTTGTATTTCCAAGGGTTTTTATCAAACCGAACACCCCCTAATTATTGACATGGCACTGCAACTCATATAATAATTTTAGAGCATTGAAGTAAATGAGAACTTTAAAACCTAGTTTATGTGCTGATCCTAATTCTCAACCACAAGTAATTTTAGCATATGACAACCTACAAAACAATAACTTCAACAATATTTTTTTATTTCCATTGTAAAAGATATCTTTAATTAATAATTTTGTACCGTTGACTTCAATCTAGTAGCAATGCCACACAAAAACAAACTGTGAAGGTCTTCAAATAGTAACTAAAACTGTCTATTAGAAGGATTTTCAATTAGTAATTTGTTAGTGTGGACTTCCAATGAATAACACTAAAATAATAATTAATAAATAAATAACTGTAAACCGTTTCTGGGGGCATTTCTATAACTACAAATAAGCAACTTGTGAGGGGGTGCCTTGTAAAAGGACCCCAACAAAACAAATTCATGTAACCTCTTATCACCTCAACACCGCGTAGAAACCTAAACTAACGCTTTCATTTATCATAATATAAAGAGCTATTTTCACATAATTAAACACAGTCTATCGATCCTTACCTCTTCATTTATAACCAAAATCAATAAAAAGGGAAAGCAAGCCATGGCCTCTATCTTTCGTCTCGTCGCCTTTCTTTCTCTGTCAATCTCTGTTTGTGCTGTTGCAGCTCCATGGAATGCCTCTGAGTCTCTAACAACAGCATGCTACAAAACACCTTCACCTGATTTATGTGTTAGACACCTGTTAATATATAATGAGAGCCTAACAGCCGATATCCATCTCTTAACCGGGCTTATGGTCAGGTATATAATTGCAACTAATTGATCAATAAATTATTTTCTTTGTTAATTTGATGTGCATGTTTAATTAAATTGAAACAGATTTTTTTTTTAAGAAATCAGCGATCGAGATGGTGAAATGAGTGTCATTATTAACATAATTTGTCAATGCCTTATGGAGGCATAATTTACCTTCAACAGAGACTGTTAATGTTGATTTCTCTATGATTAATTTATTACCAAGCTTTTGCTTTCATTTTAGGTGCTGTCACCAACTAAATAAATTTAAATCAATGCCATGATTTTGCATGAAACTGAATAGCGTGTCTTTTACCTGACGGTGAAATAGTCCACCGGAACACTGGCAGAAACATTATTGAATTAAAATCTAAAAAAAAACCTATAATACAAAAACAACAACAACAACAAATCTTTTATTCCCAAATAAATTAGAGTAGATAAGAAATGAAAATCAATCTGAAATGAAAATTTAATATAAATAATAATAATATAATAAATAGTAAAATAGTAGTAAAAATATAGTAATAATAGTACTAATACTAATAGAAATCAAAATAATACTAAAAATAATAATAAACTATCATACAAATCATACTAGCGTCCTACATCGTCAATTCTGAACTACAACTATATCACTACTAAATTTTAGTCTTTCATGGTTCTAGTATGTGGATCGCTAATTTCCATGCACTTCTATCTGACGTCAACTCTTTGAAGACATTCCAGGTCTTTAAGTCTCTTTTTACAACTTCATCTCATGTCAATTTCGGACAATCCCTATCTCTTCTCGTGTTTTCGACGCGACTTAAAATCCACTACATATCAGTACATCAGAAGGCCTCTGCTGGATATGCCCATACCATCTCAAATGAAGTTGATCAAGTTTCTCTTCAATATGTGCACCCGGATATTGTCACGTATATCGTCATTTCTAATGTGATTCATTCTTGTATGCCCACATATCTACTGTAATATACGCATCTCTGTCACACTCATTTTTTGTATGTGTTGCTCTTTAATAGTCCAACATTATGCTTCATATAACATTGTAGGTCTGATTGTCGTCCTATAGAACTTACCTTTCAGCATTTGTGGGACCTTTTTGTCGCATAGGATGCCAGATGTTTGTCGCCATTTTATCCAATCCGCTCTTATTCTATGACTAACATCTCCATCAATCTCGTCATCACTCTGTAGCATCGATCCCAAATATTGAAAGGTGTTCATTCTAGGCACTACTTGTCCATCTAAACTGACATCTTCATCTTCTGATCGAACGCCGCTGAACTCGAGCTTCATATACTCGGTCTTAGTCCTACTAAGTCTAAAACCTTTTGCTTCTAAAGTTTTCCTCCACAACTCTAATTTTCTACCCATTCCTACCTTACTTTCGTAAATTAGAACCACATTGTCTGCAAACAGCATGCACCAAGAAATATCTCCTTGTATATATTTCGTGATCTCATGATCACTAAGGCAAAGATGTAAGGGCTCAAGGTTGACCTCTGATGTAATCATGTCTTAATGGAAATGTCACCGATGTCGCTATCAGATGCTCTGACATCAGTCACAACGTTATCGTACATATCATTGATAAGGTTGAAGTACTTCGTTGGAACTTTCTTCTTTTCAAGGGTCCACCACATGACCTTCCTCGGTACTTTGTCATATGTTTTCTCCAAGTCGATGAATATCATGTGTAAATTCTTCTTCTGCTCTTTCTATCTCTTCATCAGTTCTCTTGTCAACAAAATCGCCTCCATAGTCGATCGTACGGGCATAAAACCAAATTGGTCTTTAATAACGCTTGTTGTTTTTCTTAAACTATGCTCAATCACTCTCTCCCGATGGCTCATAAGCTTGATTCCTGTGCAATTAGTACAACTTTGAATACCTCCTTTATTCTTGAAGATATGTAGTAATATACTTCTCCTCCACTCGTCCGACATTTTGTTTGACCGAAAGATGAACAACTTAGTTAGCATACTACCCCTATGTCTCCAAGACATCTCCACACCTCGATCGGAATGTTATCAGGCCCTAAAGTCTTACCTACTTTCATTCTTTTTAAAGCCTCCTTCACCTCCGTCTCTTGAATTCTTCGAACGAATCGTCTGTTGGTGTCAACACAAGAGTCATCTAACTCAATCATAGTGCTTTCATTTCCTCCATTGAACAACTTGTCGAAGTATGCTCCATATGTTCCTGATCTCGTCATTTTTCACCAAAAGTTTATTTGTCTCGTCCTTGATGCATTTGATTTGGTTGAAATTTCTCGTATTTCTCTCGCGAAGTTTAACAAGCTTATAAACGTCATTTTCGCCTTTCTTCATACCTAACTTATGATATAGATCATCATAAGCTCGACCCTCTTGCTTCATTCACAACTTTCTTTGCGTTCTTTTTGCCGTCTTGTACTTTTGTAAGTTGTCTTCACTTTTGTCATGATGCAAACACTTGTAGCAGTTTTTCTTCTACTTGATAGCTTTTTGCACGTACTCGTTCCACCATCAATTGTCTTTAGGTTCGCGTCTATTTTTCTGTGTCACTTCGACTACCTCTGTAGCTATCTTTCAAATGTGTGTTTCCATCTTCTTCCACATATTATTAGCGTCGTAATCGTTTTCGTTAAAAGTTCCTTCTTCGATCAACTTGTCCTTAAAGACATGTTGGACATCTCCTTTGAGTTTTCACCATCTAATCCTTGATATTTTGATGCCTTTGTCCTGTGGAGTGCGTATTCAAAAGCAAAAATTCGGGACCACAAGCATGTGTTGTTAGACGACACACTCTTTTGGTGTAACCTTACAATCTACGCAAGCTCGTTTTTCCTCTCTCCTAGTAAGAACAAAGTCGATTTGGCTCGAGTGTTGGCCACTGTTGAAGGTAACTAAATGTGATTGTCTCTTTCTAAAGAAGGCGTTAGCTACAACGAAGTTCAAGACATGTTCTCCTTCTTGATTCATATCACTATATTCAAATTCTCTGTACACTCCTTCAAAGTCCCCACTAGTTATACCAACATGACTGTTGAAATCACCTCCTATAAAAAGCTTCTCGCTGCTAGACTCACCTATAAACATATCTTCTAGATCTTCTCAGAATTGCTTCCTGACGTTCTCGCACAAATCTATTTGTGGGCATATGCACTAACGACATTTAAAACTAAATCACCAACAACCAACTTGAGTCGACCTTCTTGTCTCGTAACGTCGACCACTTTGTTCTTGAGGCTCTGTCAATTAAGATGCCTACTACATTCATGCTTTGTTGTGTTCTTGTGTACAACTAATTTTTTTTATTTACTAATTTAAAATTAGCTCCACAAGCAAAGCTTACTTAAAACATGTAATTATGTTTCTCTGACTTCTATTCCCTTGTACACTTCAACTATCAAAAGGGCTGCTGCTCAGTATGCCACAGAGACAGCAGAACAAGTTTTTGCTGTGCAGCGCAACACATTCTCTGCTCCAGAATATGAGACATGCATCCACGACTGCTCCGAAAGTGTCGAGGATGCAATCCAACAGCTGGATGACACCACCAAAGCCGTTGATTTGAGATCATTTGATGATATCGAACATTGGATTGGAGCAGCAGTAGCAGATGCATCTACTTGCAATGAGAGCTGCAAGTGGCCAAATGGCCAGCCACAGATCAAGCAGCTCGGCGACATGACCGCTGAATTCACCGAGCTTTGCAAGGTGATATTGGCTCTATCAAAGCTTGATGCGCAAGGGATTTAAATGTTAATACATTTTTTGTTGTTGTCTTGATTGATTTGTAACTAACTTGGCATATGTGGATATATGTGTTTGAGGTTCTTCAGTGTCTGCTGCTTTTGGATCTTGTTTCCAATCTCTCTCCACCTGTATGATTGCTAGATTTGATGAATTAGAAACATTTTATACAATTACGAAGTTTGGATTCTGAGTAGGTGCTATATTTAGTTTGGTAATTACTTGTGTGTAATGCTGGGAATTATTCTAGTGATATTTATGTTTGCGATGGAGCCAGGAGCAAAATTAAGGAACACTATTGCACTTGAATATTCTGGATCCGGATCTGATGTAGCGCATCACAGTGCAGCATGCAGCTAACGACCCGGATGTTGTGTGCTAAACGGATCGACCGTCTGTGATACGCTGCATGCGGTAAAGTTTCGGAGTATGAATTTTGATCTATTTCACCACAGATCGATCACAGGTGTTGTGCTACACCTGGGTTTGAATTTTCTACAGTCCATCCAGTTTTAAAGCAACAAATCAACGACTTAGGTAATAATTCGCAAAAGCTGAATGAATATGGACAGACAGGATCAATTAGAATTTCCAACTGTAGCACTTCGTTCAAATTTTTAATAGATATATAATAGAGGGTTCAAATGCTTCAATTTTTTTGTGCCTTGCCTCAAAATCAATATGACTCATTAATACTTTTTTGGGCTTTAAATTTAGATTATTAGTTGTTTCTTGATGAATGATATAGATCTGAAGGCACGATAAATACACACAAAAAAAGACATTTGAAATGCTGAAATAGAAAATTTTGGAAATTCGTTATAATGATTCTGGGACAGTATCCTGGTTCGGAGCATGAATTGAAGCTATGCCTTTATATACTGATGCGAACTTTCTAAGAAAAATGTGAAAAATCACTTACAAGCTTTCAAGCAATAAAACAACACTGAGATCTTCTCCTCAAGCATCCAAAACCTCAACTAGCATTGTTAGAGCTTTGAGAGTTGAATATAATAGCTAATTTATGTTAAGTCTTAGACAAAGATTCTTGAAAGATCTTTATTCTTGTTTGATCCGTGTTGGATCTGTTTGATTCGTGTTGAATTTTTGTTGTTATATTGTTGCAAGTCATTAGTGAGGATTGTAAGAGGTTTTGATTTTTTGTTAAGACTTGTGTAAACACTTTTTTTTTTGTTAAAGTGTTTGTTTGATTTAGCCCGAATGTGGTACCAAGAATCTCGTGGAGTAGGCATTGCTGAACAATGTTATATCTGTTAGAATTAGGGTTGACGCTTAATAGCACAAGACTGATGTCAATTCACTAAGCGGAAGCATTTTCAATCAATAATTTCAAGTTAAAAGCTTTTAGACCTTAATCACCTAGCCAAGTAATATAGCAAGAATTTCAAGAAGTAATTGAGCAAATCACAAATTAACAAAGAGCAAAATAATAAAGAGAAGAGAGAGATAGTGAAGAGAGAGAGCAATCGATAACAAGAGAACACGCTATGTAACGTAGTTCGACTTATCAATCAACTTAGACCTACGTCCACGGGTTTCCCGAAACTAAATGTTCCTTTCAAACCGAATTCATTATAAACGAGAGTTCTTTTACAAAGTGCGGAGCCGATCTTTGACTTCTTCTATACAAGCAAGTCAATTTTCTTCTCCTAGACCAATGTATGGAGCAACACCACACTACACGGTAAAATATCTGATTGACAACACAATCTAGCGTTAGGAAAGCAAAGAAATAATACTCTGTTGCGTATTCCACTTCATAAACAATGTTTCTTTCGATGAATTCACTACGAGATTATATCGATGAAAAACCAAGACGCGTGGGGTATTTTTCTCAGGAGATATGAAATAGATTAAAAAAAACATGAGAGTCCCAAATAAAACATGAGTATCCTGTAATGAATGTGGACGTGATTGTCCATGAGTCTTAGTCTCTGTAGAAGAGGGGGAAAATGGGCGAAACAAGCATTATATTAAAAATATGCAGAAACTTCTAATAAAAATTGTTGAGAACATAATAAACAATAAATCATATCCAAAGTATATTTTTATACAAAAGCTCTTAACTTTTGAAACCCCTCAAAGTTTTTTTGAGGTAAGAAATCCCTCAAAGTTTACTTTATAGATTTCAAATGTAGTTTAATTTTAGATCTTTTTCAACAGTTCAAAATAAAATCAGACAATGATAAACCAAAAATGCGACCATCCAAACACTTAGTGGCCAACTCTAGCTTTAGGAAGGCAATAAATAACACTCTGTCGCGTATTCCACTTCATAAACTATGTTTCTTTCAATGAACTCACTACGGGATTATACCGATGAAAAACCAAGGCGCGTGGGGTGTTTTCTCAGGAGATATGAAATTGATTAAAAAAAACATGAGAGTCCCAAATAAAACATGAGTATCATGTAATGAATGTGGATGTGATTGTCCATGAGTCTTAGTCTCTACAGAAGAGGGGGGAAAAGGGCAAAACAAGCATTATATTAAAAATATGCATAAACTTCTAGTAAAAATTGTTGAGAACATAATAAACAATAAATCATATCCAAAGTATATTTTTATACAAAAGCTCTTTAACTTTTGAAACCCCTCAAAGTTTTTTTGAGGTAAGAAATCCCTCGAAGTTTACTTTATAGATTTCAAATGTAGTTTAATTTTAGATTTTTTTCAACAGTTCAAAATAGAATCAGACAATGATAAACCAGAAACGCGACCATCCAAACACTCAGTGGCCAACTCTAGCGTTAGGAAAGCAAAAAATAATACTATGTTGCGTATTCCACTTCATAAACGCGGGGGGTGTTTTTCTCAGGAGATATGAAATAGATTAAAAAAAATATGAGAGTCCCAAATAAAACATGAGTATCCTGTAATGAATGTGGATGTGATTGTCCACGAGTCTTAGTCTCTACAGAAGAGGGGGAAAAGGGAAAAACAAGCATTATATTAAATATATGCAGAAACTTCTAGTAAAAATTGTTGACAACATAATAAACAATAAATCATATCCAAAGTATATTTTTATACAAAATCTCTTTAACTTTTGAAACCCCTCAAAGTTTTTTTGAGGTAAGAAATCCCTCAAAGTTTACTTTATAGATTTCAAATGTAGTTTAATTTTAGATCTTTTTCAATAGTTCAAAATAAATCAGACAATGATAAACCAGAAACGCGACCATCCAAACACTCAGTGGCCAACTCTAGCATTAGAAAAGCAAAGAATAATACTTTGTTGCATATTCTACTTCATAAACAATGTTTCTTTCAATGAACTTACTCCGGGATTATATCGATTTAAAACCAAGGCATGTGGGGTGTTTTTCTTTGGAGATATGAAATAGATTAAAAAACATGAGAGTCCCAAATAAAACAAATAAAATCAAGGAGGTGTGAGCAATTCTTGCGTACAAGACCCAGTATGATTCCACTGGAACCCATGTGCCTCAAACCTTGCTATAATTTCATAAGAGGGGAGTACGGAGAAAAGAATTATTACCTAATGACCAACGCAAATGGAGTGAAAGTGAAGTGTGAATGCTAAACGAGATGGTGGAGATGGGAAAATGAGGGAGGGAGAATGGGAAAACACGTGCACACGTGAGAGTACATGTAATCCAATCCTCTACTGCTGATTTTTTTTCTCCGCTCTCTACGATCTGAACTGTCAAAATAAAAATCAACGCTCGTCCGTTAACTATGTAATTCGAAAAAACATTTATGTTATTAATTTGAACTGTTAATCTTTAATTCAACTCATATAAAAAGAATTCTCTCCGTGAAACAAAAATTTTTGCAGAGAATTTCGTTTCGAGAGTACAAAACTAATAGTATGGCTGCTATGAGACTCTTCATCCCCAAAAATTTTGGAGTTTCTAAATTTTTGTCACATCAGTTTTTATTTGCCATGTTAGCATATACTACTAATGTTGTGAGAGACTGATCAATTTAGGCAATGATTAAGTCACGTCAGAGTTTATAAGCTCTAAGGCAAATTTGCTAAATAAAAAACTCTGAAGAAAACTTTCTAAATAAGAAACTCATCTACATCCCTGAAACTCATTTAGAAACTGCCACATCAGATTAAAAACTCCAAGAGTTTCAGAGATGAAAATTCTCTAAACAAACAAGATAGCTCATGAATTAACATGTCGAACCTTAATTGAGTATATACTTGACGAGGTAAATGATTTGGGCTAAAAACTCCACTCTTGTTCGGACTTCATTGAACAAATGGATCAAGTATGAATGATCTTCCTTTGCAGTAGTTTGTACCAATCCTATTCGATCAATCTCATCTTCTCACTAGACCCATTCTCCCAAGTCCAACTCGGCGCTACTGTGTGTATCTTTTTCCCTCTGTACTTTGCGTATACTGTTGGCGATTAAATATCAATGCTCAACCTTCATGCTACTAAAATGATTTGGAGGGTGATATGACCCCCACATGTGGGCCTTCATCCTTTGGCACAAGAATAGCTTGTGGCCCATAATACAGTTTTCTTCCTCCATCGCTGAGCATGATCTCGAGGCACTAAATTCACTTCGGAGTATTTAGCCCTCTCAACAATAAATTGACGATCGATATTAATGAGTGGAAACTGAAGAATCTCCAGAATTTCAACACTAATTACGTCACGAGACGATGGTCGGTAATAATAGTTAATTCTATAATCATATCTCATTTATTGCATTTAATAGCCTCACATCTCAAGACAAACTATATATATTCCTCCCTCTCCTCTGTAATAGGCATATCTTGTTGTACTTAATAACTTCTCCGGTTTGTCGATTTTCAAAACAAACTTGCATTTCACTGTTTTTCTATTGCGAACTTGAAGGTGATCTTTGAGAAGAAATATCGAGCTTTTCACGATATTTCCAACGCTTAAAAAATGCAGAAATATGAACTAAGGATAAAAAATTATGGCAGTTTCAAGATCTGTAGAAAAGCTAAAACATTATATTGATAAAGTAAATTGATATATTCATATATATAATCGATATATGAATAAAAAAATTCTCAAGAATCATATTTTTACAGGGATGACCATCATGGACGCATATGGTACCGATTGAGACATTGGTATATCGATATGGCATATAGTTATGTCGATATGGTGCACAGAAAACTATTTTTGCTGACTGGAGGTTATTTAAAGGCGATTTTTGCTCTCCCAAAGTATGAAATCAACCCCAAACACTCTAAAACACTCCTTAAGCATTCTCCAAGCTCCCTAGGATATAGAGAAGAGCTCTAAACTAGACAAACCCTTTAATTACTCTTGAATCTTTGTTTTTCTTCAAGAAACCTCAATCATCATCTATTCGTTTATTCTACCAATCAATTGAGAGATAATTTTTGCTTGAGTGATTGAGTGCCAAGTTGCCATGATCTCGTGGAAAGATAGTGCCAGACTCATCCTCCTTCTTTGATCGCGTTGTGGATAGTTGTTTGTAATTCCTTTGTGGATTGTTGTTGAATCGAGATTTTTAGTTACCAACTTTTTTTGTAAGGGAACTAAAATCCACCTTTGTATGAACATTGTGGGATAGTGCATCGACCCGGTGTGGGATCGGTGAGTCCCATGGACGTAGGATTTGAAAAGATTTCAGCCAAATTACATTACATCGAGTGACATATTTATCTTACTATCTCTATCTCTCTTTATTACTTTCTTGCAAATCTTGGTGTTCTTTAGATTGCTATTTTTGTTAAAATTGATTTATGAATTGATTGAATTGCTTATGCTATACAAATTGTGCTATAGTACCCATTTCCAACATCTCTCACTTGTACTACTCTAAACCATTTAGAAAAAACTGCGTATTTCCTTATTATATCTACGCTTAGATAATTTACTTTGAGATCTGATCAATGGTGCTTTCGTTGAGATCCAAATTTCTCTACAAAACTCATCCTCAACAATCATGTCATATTCAAGAACACATCTCGAACAAGATCTTCCACCATATACCACAACTTCCCTTGCCGCATAACCATTCTCCGACAGTTACACCACCTCTATATCCTCTGCCACCTCCACCAGGAACTCAACCCCTCATCATTCATTCGTCATAAAACCCCACTTTATTTATCATCAACCAATACCCTCATCTACTTCGAACACGCATATCCTCACCATAACAAAATCTCAAGCAAAAATCAGCATGCGAGAAATTTATTCGGTTCAGATGTTGAAGGTCGTTGCATCACAGAAATAATTCGAACTCGCAATTCGAAGAATACTCGCAAGTCTCCCTCAACCAATTCTCTTTTCTACATTTTGCAAATAAAAAAAATGGGGAGATTGTTGAAGCTAATTTTTTCAATTTGTAGATTCGCAAAACAAATTGGCATTTTGCATATTTCTTTGTTTGAGATCTTTATAGGAAATTATAAGCAAATCAAAGGAATTGGAGATACAAATGTAAGAATGGGCTAAAGCATGAAGAACAAGCTTCAAGCAAAGTTTTTGCTTTATTGTAAAATAATAATATTTAAATTTGAGATTGAAATGAGCAAATTTAAAACAAACATGGTGTAGCGTTGTATAAGAGATTGCAAAATTAATAGGATATTGTTTCGTACATACCAATATTGACATCGATTACCGATACCGATGTTATTTTGCACATTTAGCTGAATTACTATGTACATTATTTGAGTTATTATGCATTTATTTCATGTTATTTTTGTATTGAAAAAATTATTTATGCATGTCAACAAAATAATGTACATAATTACTCAAATAGCATGCATAACTATTTCAGTACAAAAAATAACATTCATAACTATTTCGGTACAAAATTTACATGCATAACTATTTCAGTACAAAAAATAAAATGCACAATAACTCAAATAATGTGCATAATAACTCAACTAAATGTGCATAATAACATCAGTATCGATAGTCGATATCAATATTAGTATCTACGTGTCAGCTCCCAAATTAATAATAACACATTTAAACCATCAATTAGCACTCATGCAAAATTTAATCCTTTATCGCCAGCAATTTCTTGATTTAAAGTCTCCGGCCTTCTATCCGCAATATTGGAAGTTTGGGATGAGATCGGTATTTAAGTAGTTTGAAAAAAGAAATTGTAAACATGCAACAAAACAAAGAAACATCTTAGTCAATTATACCATTTTAACCAATAAAGAAAGAAAAATATGTGAAGTAGCTATTCGGTAAATCTATCTTTTAGCACCAAATAACATATACTACGCGCTTGCCACTATTTACATAAAAAAAAAAATTTAAGAACAAAACAATTATAGCAAGGAAAAAATCCAAAGCTTTTAATGTTGCACATAGAAATGGGACAACAACCTAAAGTCTCCCAATTTCGCAGCTCAAGGTTTTGAAGAAGTGACAAAAAAATATTAACTACAAAATTCCAACTCCTACCACATACATGTATTGCAATTTCATAAGATTATAAAAATTTAACTATGCCATATACTTGTCCTGTCATGAGCCTCTGAAGCCATCATAGGCCCTATAAAGCATGCAATAGATAAATCAAATGATGCAAAGATAACCAAATTTAAATAAAGGATTGTTGGAGAAATATATTATATTTATGCATTATCTTAGTTATAATGAAAATATAATTCTTTATTAGGAAAAATCGGTAATCCGATCATCAATATTAAATTATAAAAGAAATAGACATGACAATAAGAGAGCTTACCGATTGCTGCATAAATTTTTTATAGTATATTGGGCGACCATTTTTCCACACAATTTAGGAAATGGAACTCGTTTGTGTGAAATTTTTCCTAATTTGCAATCAAAGACAATTTTTCCAGTTCAAATATAATTAAATAATTAATTTAAAATGAAAAATACAAGGATTAAATGCTTACATTCAATGTGAGTGACAAATCATAATAGTGCTTTATCGAATTTCTGCATAATCGAATATATTCTTCCGGCTTACCTGTGCCATAATATATCCTACCCGAGGTCACAATTTCTTGAACTTCACGACACAGTGGCCATGTAATATTTGCATTGACCAAGACTTGATTCAAATGTTCTCTTTTTAAATCTTCCAGAAAAAAGATGTATGTTCTTTTTTCATCCGCATTTAGGGAAAAAGATGCCTAAAAACTCTGATAACAAAAAAGTACGAAACATTTTTATAATTTTTTTATAAAAGTACGAAACAATCAGACTAAAGACAACACCTCGAATAATTGTGTTTTCCACTAATAAACTGTTTCGTCTATTTTGGTATATTTCACAATAATTATCTATTTTGTACATTTGTTGTAATTTTAAACATTAATTATGTGTTTGTAACAAAGTAATGTAAGACTTTCAAAATCAGATATTGCAAATAACTCATGAAAAACTATTTAAATAGTATTCAACATTTCTTAGAATAAAAACTCATTACTTTATTAAGTGAAATCGATTTCGAGATTTTAAATTGATTTATGATTACAAATATTAACTTAAATATAAAATAAAAAATAATATTTCAAACAAAACATGGTGTAGCGTTGTATAAGAGATTGCTAAATTAATTGGATAATATTTCGTAGATACCAATATTTATATCGACTACCAATACCGATGTTATTTTGCACATTTAGCTCAATTACTATGCACATTATTTGAGTTATTATGCATTAATTTCATATTATTTTTGTACTGGAAAAATTATTTATGCATGTCAACAAAATAATGTACATAATAACTCAAATAGCATTCATAACTATTTCAGTACAAAAAATAACATGCATAATAACTCAACTAAATGTGCATAATAACATCGGTATCGATAGTCGATATCAATATTAGTATCTACGTGTCTGCTCCCAAATTAATAATAACACATTTAAACCATCAATTAGCACTCATGCAAAATTTAATCCTTTATAGCCAGCAATTTCTTGATTTAAAGTCTCCGGCCTTCTCTCCGCGATATTGGAAGTTTGGGATGAGATCGGTATTTAAGTAGTTTGAAAAAAGAAATTGTAAACAAGCAACAAAACAAAGAAACATCTTAGTCAATTATACCATTTTAACGAATAAAGAAAGAAAAATATGTGAAGTAGCTATTCGGTAAATCTATCTTTTAGCACCAAATAACATATTCTACGCGCTTCCACTATTTACATACAAAAAAAACAAATTTAAGAACAAAAAAATTATAGCAAGGAAAAAAGCCAAATCTTTTAATGTTGCACAAAGAAATGAGACAACAAACTAAAGTCTCCGAATTTCGCAGCCCAAGGTGTTGAATAAGTAACAAAAAATTATTAACTACAAAAGTCCAACTCCTACCACATACATGTATTGCAATTTCATAAGACAATAAAAATTTAACTATGCCATATACTTGTCCTGTCATGAGCCTCTGAAGCCATCCTAGGTCCTATAAAGCATGCAATAGATAAATCAAATGATGCAAAGATTACCAAATTTAAATAAAGGATTGTTGGAGAAATATATTAGTATTTATGCATTATCTTAGTTATAATGAAAATATAATTCTTAGTATTTATGCATCGATATTAAATTTGAAAAAAAAATTGACATGACAATAAGAGAGCTTACCGATTGCTGCATAAATTTTTGATAGTATATTGGATGACCATTTTTCCACACAATTTAGAAAATGGAACTCGTCTGTGTGAAATTTTTCCTAATTTGCAATCAAAGACAATTATTTCAGTTCAAATATAATTAATTAATTAATTTAAAACGAAAAATATAGGAATTAAATGCTTACATTCAATGTGAGTGGCAAATCATAATAGTGATTTATCGAATTTCTACATAATCGAATATATTCTTCCGGCTTACCTGTGCCATAATATACCTTACCCGAGGTCACAATTTCTTGAACTTCACGACACAGTGGCCATGTAATATTTGCATTGACCAAGACTTGATTCAAATGTTCTCTTTTTAAATCTTTCAGAAAAAAGATGTATGTTCTTTTTTCATCCGCATTTAGGGAAAAAGATGCCTAAAAACTCTGATAACAAAAAAGTACGAAACATTTTTATAATTTTTTTATAAAAGTACGAAACAATCAGACTAAAGACAACACCTCGAATAATTTTGTTTTCCACTAATAAAATGTTTCGTCTATTTTGGTATATTTCACAATAATTATCTATTTTGTACATTTGTTGTAATTTTAAACATTAATTATGTGTTCGTAACAAAGTAATGTAAGACTTTCAAAATCAGATATTGCAAAGAACTCATGAAAAACTATTTAAATAGTATTCAACGTTTCTTAGAATAAAAACTCATTACTTTATTAAGTGAAATCGATTTCGAGATTTTAAATTGATTTATGATTACAAATATTAACTTAAATATAAAATAAAAAATAATATTTCAAACAAAACATGGTGTAGCGTTGTATAAGAGATTGCTAAATTAATTGGATAATATTTCGTAGATACCAATATTTATATCGACTACCGATACCAATGTTATTTTGCACATTTAACTCAATTACTATGCACATTATTTGAGTTATTATGCATTTATTTCATGTTATTTTTGTACTGGAAAAATTATTTATGCATGTCAACAAAATAATGTACATAATAACTCAAATAGCATTCATAACTATTTCAGTACAAAAAATAACATGCATAATAACTCAAATAATTTGCCTAATAATTCAACTAAATGTGCATAATAACATCAGTATCGATAGTCGATATCAATATTAGTATCTACGTGTCAGCTCCCAAATTAATAATAACACATTTAAACCATCAATTAGCACTCATGCAAAATTTAATCCTTTATCGCCAGCAATTTCTTGATTTAAAGTCTCCGGCCTTCTCTCCGCGATATTGGAAGTTTGGGATGAGATCGGTATTTAAGTAGTTTGAAAAAAGAAATTGTAAACAAGCAACAAAACAAAGAAACATCTTAGTCAATTATACCATTTTAACGAATAAAGAAAGAAAAATATGTGAAGTAGCTATTCGGTAAATCTATCTTTTAGCACCAAATAACATATTCTACGCGCTTGCCACTATTTACATAAAAAAAACAAATTTAAGAACAAAAAAAATTATAGCAAGGAAAAAAGCCAAAGCTTTTAATGTTGCACATAGAAATGGGACAACAACCTAAAGTCTCCCAATTTCGCAGCTCAAGGTGTTGAAGAAGTGACAAAAAAATATTAACTACAAAAGTCCAACTCCTACCACATACATGTATTGCAATTTAATAAGACTATAAAAATTTAACTATGCCATATACTTGTCCTGTCATGAGCCTCTGAAGCCATCCTAGTTCCTATAAAGCATGCAATAGATAAATCAAATGATGGAAAGATAACTAAATTTAAATAAAGGATTGTTGGAGAAATATATTAGTATTATGCATTATCTTAGTTATAATGAAAATATAATTCTTTATTAGGAAAAATCGGTAATCCGATCATCAATATTAAATTATAAAAGAAATAGACATGACAATAAGAGAGCTTACCGATTGCTGCATAAATTTTTGATAGTATATTGGGTGACCATTTTTCCACACAATTTAGAAAATGGAACTCGTCTGTGTGAAATTTTTCCTAATTTGCAATCAAAGACAATTATTTCAGTTCAAATATAATTAAATAATTAATTTAAGATGAAAAATATAGGAATTAAATGCTTACATTCAATGTGAGTGGCAAATCATAATAGTGCTTTATCGAATTTCTGCATAATCGAATATATTCTTCCGGCTTACTTGTGCCATAATATACCTTACCCGAGGTCACAATTTCTTGAACTTCACGACACAGTGGCCATGTAATATTTGCATTGACCAAGACTTGATTCAAATGTTATCTTTTTAAATCTTTTAGAAAAAAGATGTATGTTCTTTTTTCATCCGCATTTAGGGAAAAAGATGCCTAAAAACTCTGATAACAAAAAAGTATGAAACATTTTTATAATTTTTTTATAAAAGTACGAAACAATCAGACTAAAGACAACAAATCGAATAATTGTGTTTTCCACTAATAAACCGTTTCGTCTATTTTGGTATATTTCACAATAATTATCTATTTTGTACATTTGTTGTAATTTTAAACATTAATTATGTGTTCGTAACAAAGTAATGTAAGACTTTCAAAATCAGATATTGCAAAGAACTCATGAAAAACTATTTAAATAGTATTCAACGTTTCTTAGAATAAAAACTCATTACTTTATTAAGTGAAATCGATTTCGAGATTTTAAATTGATTTATGATTACAAATATTAACTTAAATATAAAATAAAAAAATAATATTTCAAACAAAACATGGTGTAGCATTGTATAAGAGATTGTTAAATTAATTGGATAATATTTCGTATATACAATTATTGATATCGACTATCGATACCGATGTTATTTTGCATATTTAGCTCAATTACTATGCACATTATTTGAGTTATTATGCATTTATTTCATGTTATTTTTGTACTGGAAAAATTATTTATGCATGTCAACAAAATAATGTACATAATAACTCAAATAGCATGCATAACTATTTCAGTACAAAAAATAACATGCATAATAACTCAAATAATGTGCATAATAACTCAACTAAATGTGCATAATAACATCGAATTGAAGACAAAATAATTTTGAAACAAGTAACTCGATTGAAAAATGTGATAAACTTGTAAAAGTGAGAAACCCATTTGGATGTACTTCTTAACCATCTGCAGGAGAAATAAGAGTCGTTCAACTCTATTTGAAATAGTATACACGTTTTCGATTAAATAAGTAACATGATAACTTTCATTATTATATTTTGTTCTTCCATAAGTTAAAAATTATGATATTTTAAATAAAACAAAAATAACTATTTATATTGTATGGTTCATACATCTAAAATATATGTTAATAAAAAATTGATATTTTTATCAAGTAATATAATAACAGAGTAATTTGTTTTAATAACAGATATTTTTACATACCATAATTTTGTCCATAAACCTAAAAAAATGTTCTGATTTTCAAATATTTATATGCACACAAATGCTTCAAAAAAATAAAAAACTTATCATTAATTAATTAAATAATTAATCTTATGTAAATTTAGATACATAAAGAAATAAATTGTAATTGTTTTTATAAAAGTACGAACAATTAGATTAAAGACGACACCTCGAATAGTTATGCTTTCCACTAATAAAATTGTTTCGTCTATTTTGGTATATTTCTCAATAATCATCTATTTTGTACATTTGTTGTATTTGAAAACATTAATTATGTGTTCGTAAAAAGTGATAACCTAGGCGGCCTAGGTTATGGTCAATTTTTCGTTTTGACTAACAATTACGGAATAGTTTGCAAATTTTCTCAAATCACAATTTCAATTCACAACTATTCAATTCAATATGCGGAAGCGTAATACCAATATAACAAAATTAACTAAACAATTCTAATAAGCAATTCACTCAATTGTCAACACAATTCAATTCACTAATTCCTAAAAGAGCAATTCAAGTGCAATTAATCACAAAGCAACTAGGAATTAATAAAATTGAAATAAAGAAAGGTGAGAAGATGACTCAGTCGCGTGTTGACGGAGTTCGGCTTGCACTATGAGGCCACGCCTACTCTCCGGGTCCCCGGTGCCCCCGCTTCTTACGGTAATAAGCCCGGTCCGCTCCACTAATGAAAAATTCGTACAAAGACGGAATCCAATTCTCTTTACACACATCGGTAGAGTAATTTGACCCTAATTGATTCACAAGGTTCATAATTAAGGAAACTAAGACAAATAGATAATAGAGCATTAATCTAACAACACCACTAATCTCTCAACTATCAATGGAACAATTTGGCTAAATAAAATTAGGAGATTGTGAAATGGATTTAGTTATTTAGGAATGAGCTCAAGTGCACAATAAATGGCTGCTGGAAGGTGTTTTTGTTTTGCTAAAAGTTTCAGTCAATTAAAGTGAAGAAGATGGTCCCCTTTTATACCTTTTTCATTTCTGCACAAAAATTAGGTTTTCGGAACTTAGCATTATAACGCCAAGTTCTATAGAAACAATAGCATTATAATGCTATCATGAGTCAGGACAAAATTTTGTGACGTTAGATTTGTATTTTTGTGCAGGTTGTACTTAGCGTTATAACGCCAAGCTATGTACAAAACATAGCGTTATAACGCAAGTCCAAGTCAGGACAAAGTTTTGTGACGTTTGAATTTGGAACTAGCGTTATAACGCCACATGTGGCGTTATAACGCTAGACCAGAGTTTCCAGTACTTAGAAGATTTAGCCAACTTTGAGCATATTGGTGTTATAACGCAACGGATGGTATTATAACGCCAACTCTCTGGAAATTTGGTTGAAAAACATGTTTTTGAGCAAAATGATATTTTTGAGAAAATTAAATTCATCATGATGATCTTATACAATATTTAAGACTTAATTTTGAGCATTTGGAATTTTATCTGATTATTTACTATTTTAAAATGAGGTTTTAAAATCTGCACCATTCTGGCGTTATAACGCTAGAGATCAGGACTTAACCAATTTGGCCAAGTACCTGACTCTGGCGTTATAACGCTAAACTTGGAGTTATAACGCTACAGGTCAGGATTTAGCCAATTTGGCCAAAAACTTGACTCTGGTGTTATAACGCTAACTCTCTGGAGTTTTGGTGAAAATTTTGCACTTTTGCAAAATAATGTTTTTGGCAAAATGAATTTTACATTCATAAACTTTGGCAATATTTAAGAGATATTTTTGCTATTTTGGAATTTATTGCTGTCTTAGTCTATTTTAAATTTGCATTTTAAAATCTTATATTTCTGGCGTTATAACGCCTGACTTGGCGTTATAACGCCAAGTACAATATTCTTTGTACTTAGCCATTTCGCATATTTGTGCACTCTGGCGTTATAACTCCAAGTTTGGCGTTATAACGCTAATGTGTGTTTTGGTATGAATTTTGATATTTGCATTTAACTCCCAATTTTAAATAACCAAAGTACTAAAGAGTTAAACATATATTCTTCTATAAATTCTTGAGATGTTCAGCTCTTAATTCCTTGGTTTAACTCTCCTTGCTTAATTTGATCTAGCTTTGAATATCCTGCATCAATTCTCACAAATTTTGATGAGATAACACGTTGTTTTGCAAATCAACAAACTTGAGAAATTGTTTGAACCAACAAAAAGTAATATAAGACTTTCAAAAGCACATATTGCAAAGAACTCATAAAAACTATTTAAATAGTATTCCACATTTCTTAAAATAAAAACTCATTACTTTATTGAGTGAAATCGATTTCAGAATTTTAAATTGATTATGATTACAAATATTAACTTTAATATAAAATTAAAAACAACATTAAAAAGTTATTAATTATGCAAAATTTATAATATTAACTTTTAATATTTTTCTAACTAATATTCGTTGGTTTCATTATATCATTATTTTATATTTTTTTATAAATCTTTTGTTTCTATTGCAAAATAATTTAGTTTTATATTCTCTGAATAATTACTTCCTGTCCTAAAATTTCATTGAAGGCAAAATGATTTTTAAACTAGTAACTCGATTGAAAATGTGATTAAATTGCCGAAACCATTTGGAGAAGAGAAGAGAATCATTCAAATCTATTTGAAATATTATATAAATTTTCGATGAAATGAGAAACTTGTTGACATCCATTATATATTTTGTTATCCCATGGTCAGTTCAAATTGTGATATTTTAAATAATAAAATAAAATAATAATTTATATTGTATGGTCCATACATTTAAAATATATGTTAATTAATAAACAATTAACATTTTATTACCTTTCCAATTAAATAATTTAATAATATGGTCATTTATCCCATGGTCAGTTCCCATTATACTCACCCTACATGTGTATATAGTGTAAAACATTTATCATGCATCTGAAAATTAGTTTAACTTAAAAATTAAAAAATTGGGTCAATTTATTAATAAGTAATAATTTGTTTATTAAAAACATGACATAATCCTTGCTGCTTTTCTCTTACCTTACCATCTCAAGCAATGTATTTGAAGGTTGAAAATCAGTTGCAACAACTAAATTTTTTTTTTGGTTTTTCAGGTAGTTGCTTAACTTCCCATTTATTTCTTCCGCATATATAAGATTATATGTAGAATCTGAAATAGATGCACTCAGAAAAACATTCAAAATGTTTGGATGGATGATTTTAGAGACATGCAACACTCGTTTGTTTGGCACAGTAAAGTCCATAAGGGTACTAATTTCTTCTGATGATGCAAGCACCTAAATCTTCACTTTTTTTAATACTTTTCCATCAATGTCACACTTATCCAGATGTTTTACTTTCGAATTTACCATCATTGAATCTGATGCATCAGAGACTTCCATCTTTAACCTATAAATTGTGAAGAAGAAGCAAGTCTTTTAATACATATTTGTGAGTATAATTTAAGAGGTGTGGCCAAATAAGAATATAATGGAGCAAATAATGATTTTTTTTTTAAATCATACGAAAAACTAATGCAACCACATAAATTTAGGAATGGTAATGGATAAAAACTGATCGAACCCAATCAAACCGCCTGATTGCCACACCCAACTTGTCCACAGTCCACACCTGATCCGGCGTAATCTATCCTGACTCAGATTGGTTTAAACAATAAAACTCTTTTTTTAATTTTACAAGTCCAGTACAATTTGATCTAATACAATTGATGTGCATTAGGAACTGTTTACAAAAAGAAAAAGAAATCTAAATAGATAGTCCAATTTGTTTGATAAACTAGATGAAATTCATACCATAGCATCAAATAAATAAAGTTACACAAATTATATATCTAAAAGTTTCACATATTCACAAGCTTGAAAATCACAAACAATCAAGTTAAGCATAAGATAACAATTTTTATTGTATTATATAATGAGGAGAAATTAAATCTATGAATTCATGCACATCATACAAGATTATTGTTTCATAAAAAGAAGGTAAAAGTTAAGGCATAAAGATAAGTAATCAAGAAGGTACAATCTAACCTAGATTAGCGCTTTCTGTCAGAATACCATTTGTGATGCATGTGAAAGAAACGTTACTGAAATTACTTCTTTCCTATTAAGAAAAAAGCTTAAATTATTAGTGACTTGGAAATGGAAATTAATCAGATGATAAAGAACTATGAAGTCAGGTGAAGCTTACAGTAGTCTACTCGTGATATAGGAAATGTGGGAAGTGTGCCGAGGGAACCGACGAGATGATGCAGGGATGGATCTAGAATTGTGATCAAAAGTATGCACAAATTACTTACAAGTATAAATTCCACCAAAATATTGAATATCATAATAAAAACATAGTATGTTTTAAATATTAAATAAAAAACAAATATATGAAAAATATAATAACACTCATATTTGCGTCCCTCTTATGCGTCTCCCACTCAGAGACAATTTTTTTTTCCGATAATTGATTGTGTTTTATCATGTAGTATAACGACTTATTGATTACAGTATAAAGACTTCAAGTATTTTTTTAAACTAATTTTTTACTAAGTCTAAAGACTTTATACTTGTACTATAAAAATGTCTGGCTTCTAGTATAAATAATTTATTGAACAAATGCAATGATAATCCATGATACAGTATTCATTGCAGTATATAATTAACAAGAAAATTACAAATAAATACTACATGTCTTGAAAAATGAAAACTTGACACTCAATATTTATTATAATGAATCCAGTCCAATAGTATAAAGACTACTACATTTGAGTATAAAGACTTACATGATTCAATATGAAACTCCAAATGGAATGAAGAATTCCAGTTAAAATGGAGGCTTAGAAATAAATTTGGATGACAACATTATAAAGTATTAAGACTTTTTGTTTTAAGTATAAAGACTTACGTGATGGATAATTCTCGAGCAGATGCTCCGCTCATGGGGAGCGTGTAAGGAGGGTTTGTAAGGGAGACAGTTAGTCGCTTTCTAATAAAAAGTATGTTTTAAATATTAAATAAAAAACAAATATATGAAAAATATAATAACACCTGCAATAGTTATTTTTAACACTCAATTTCATTTAAACGGATGATAAAATAGCATAAAAATATAAAAGTAATAGAAAATTAGAGTGTATGCCTTTACACTAATCAAGTAGCACGAAACTTCATTTGCCAGATACTTCTCAGAATCTCAATAGCAATAGACACGAACCTAAAGACGCTTGGTAGTAGAACGAGAACGTGCAAAAAGCTATGAAGAAGAAGAATCTTTTGATAATATCAATCGAGTATATATAATTGCTTGAATCATCCTATGTTACAACATTGTTTTTTCAGTAGAAGGAACATACTTTGGATTTGCTAATTTTGCAAGAGTTTTGCCACCAAACTTCTCCATTTCCTTTAATGGTACCGGCACCAGAGACAACAAGTTTGCTTATGTATTGAAACATGATCCAGTGAGTTGTGCTCTTTGAACTCCATGCTGACCAGGAAAGAGTTAGAATTGTACCTTATATCTGTTATTGTCATGGAAAACAATTACAAAACAAACACATCAAGTTAAATAAGATGCAAAATAATCATTATAACAATATCTTTTGTGTGTATTTGTGTACAGGATTCTCCAGTTGCGAACAAGTACCGCTACATAGAAAAGAAAAAGCCAATTCCTTTCATTCCTCAGGTATTCTTGTTTATCCCTTTACCCCTTATATCAGAGTTTTTGTCAATCCTGTACTAAAGAATGGCCAACATTATCAGTTGGATTTGTTGTTTGCAAATAATAGTGAAGTGTGAAAAGAAATTTTAATTCAAGCAATGCCTTAATTGTACTTGGCAGACACAATTAGCGAGTGCAAGTTCTTTTCTTTTTACTTTCAAATGCTACATAAATAGTGTTATCAAAATTGTTGAAGGCATATCTGAACAGAAATTTATCTGACTGGCTTATCTTGTCTTTCGTTGACAGGCCTGAGGATGGCTGATTCGAACTTTGATCCAGCAATAGATGATAAAATGCATTGAAAGTAAATTTTAGAACATCATCAATGAACGGCAACTACTTTAGAAGCATCGTTAGGCTTTTTTTTCATGTACCAGTGAATTTGTTCGCTACCAATGTCTCATTTTAGAAGCCTCGTTAGTTTTTTTTGTTTTAATCTCTTGCATTATTACTTTGGATTTGCATGTTGATAACATCAACACAATGTCAAGTCTGATAACATGGAAATCGACTCATACTGGTTGCCCCTCTTCTCAAAGCAATGAAAGTATTTATTAGTTAAGTTTTGAAATTAGTAATTGTTAATTTGTTGATGGAAGTATTAAGTTTTTTTTTTTTCCTTTTTTACAAATCAGCTCAAGTTAAATAGACTGGCATGTGAGTATGGGTTCTTGTTAGTTCTGGTTATACTGTTATGAAATTAGGGCTAATTGTGTCGATCTATGTGTTATTTAATTATGTGGGATTATTTGATTTGTTAACAACTGGTTGTTACAGCTCTACCGAAATTTTAATTTTGAAGTAACATGGTTATGCTGGTTTGATCTGTTATTTGCATTATTATGTGTGTTGTTGGCATTTCTTGGTTCTGTGTGCTGTCTCGGGTAGCCTTGGCATATATGCCGGCTTATGATACTGTACAGAAATTCTGTGATGTGCAGGAGCAGAAGAAAAGGTGTTATGATGCTGTACAGGAATTCTGTGATGTGCTGTTGGCATTTGCAGGACTTTTACCTTTTTTCGTTTGCCATAAGTAGGTTTAGAACTTATTTCTTTAAATTATTTTGAATAATACAACAGAGGGACCTGGTGATAAACGATAAAAAAAATTGATCGTTCAAATCGTTTTATTGTTTATTTAAACGAAACAGTCAGCGCAACAGTTGTTTCTTCAGTGGAGTAGATGATATGATTAACGAAAAAAAAGTTATTTATTCCCTCAAACGAATGGTTAACGAAATTATTTCTTTTCGTGATCGTGCAACACGTTAACTGGAGGGTAATCTAGAATATAAAGAGTCTAACACTTCAGAAAAACGCTTGCTATATTTTTGTGCTTTGTAGTTTAATCAGATGGCAGAGACATTTTGTCACCAGTAGGTTGCATTGCATATTTTCTTTTTGACTATTGGAATTTCAAACATCAACGGCGTTATTAGAAGCACATCAACGGAAACATCAACATAGATTTATCCCTAGCAACAATGCTAACCTTCTTAGATTTCGTCATTTTCATGTTGAAGATTATGTACATGTATTCTTACACCGGTGATATGATATAGATTTATTCTTTCTAGAAAACCAGGCTAATGTAATTTTCCATTTTTTTAAATAGAAAAATTAAAATATACAGAAAGTCAACTTGTATTTATAACTCTATTTGCATAATTTATTAGAGTTAGACCATTCAATTCTAAATCCAAAATTAGTACCAAACATTCAAAATATTACATCACTTACAAATAAAAGAAGGTTAATAAATAATAATTGATGTTAGTCGTGCAAATTTTGGGAAGTTCTGTTCGCATCACCGTATTGTTTCTGGAACCAAATTGATGTTCGATTAACAGTCTATTATTGGCAAGTGATGACAGTAAAAAATTGGTGTAGTAAACTTGGTGTGTGCTCCTTTTTTAATTAGTATAAACAATCCGTCCATAACATAACCTGAATAAGCTTTACGAGTAGGGTGTAAATGGATCGAATAATATTCAATTTTATTCGGATTCGTATCTGAAAAATAATAAAAATTATTTGTTTTGTATCTGTATTCGAAGATATTCGTATCTGTATTTGTGTTCGAAAAAAATTTAACAGATAAGAATATGATTTGACTATTATCTATTCGTATCTGACCGTTTAGCTATTATCTAATAGTATGCGAAATAATCCAAGATATTTGTATTCGATATTATCCGATTGTATCGGTATTCATAACCAAAAATTTCCTATCATATATATTTTATTGAATTGTGTATGTAGATTATAAATTTAATTAATTCTAAATCTAATTTATGTTTATGTATCATATTTTTTTATAATTCCTTGATGTATTTGAATAAAAATATAGCAAATCAAGATTTTTTAATTATTCAAATTATATTACTTTTATATTGGTATCCGTTCGATATTTAATTCGTATATGATACAAATTAATATCTGATTCCGAGACTATCCTGTTGAAAAATTTTAATACGGTAAGAGGTCCGTTTACATCCCTATTCACGACTCAGGTTGGAACAATCCATCCTGACAGTTCAAAAAATGATTCTATACCGAAAGCCACTTGAATTAATCACATGAAGTCAAGGCAAAAAAAATTAGCAAGAAAGAAAGACTCTACAACAGCTGAAGATGCATTCCTTAAAGGAATTTCCTTATTTGCACAAGAAATTAAGCTAACTGGAAATTATGCCACTGCCCATTTATTTTATAGAAAGCACATTATTTGCCAATCAATCCAACTCCCTATTTTGCTGTTTTTAGCCTACAAAAGGTTTCGGCCTTCCTTGGACATCAAAATGGACATCAATGAGACCAGTGATACCTGCAGTGACTTTATCTCCAACCCGTACTGGTCCCACGCCTTCTGGCGTACCTACATTCATATTTATGTAAGAAAATCAGCAACTAATTATGTAATTTGGTAAGAGAACTATAACAGAACTATTAGATATTACATACCAGTAAGGATCACATCACCCTCCATTAAAGTAAAGATGGAACTGATATGGCTTATGAGAAATGGTATATCAAATATCATGTCCTTTGTTGATCCCTTTTGTCTTATCTCGTCATTTACCTAAAAAGGAAAAAAAAGATAATTGGCATATTAATTTGGTAGTAATGAATTACCTTCAAGCAATCTAGGTTCTGACAGCTGGTACCAAAAAAAAACCAAATAAAGACCTTCAGCCAAAGCTCCAGATCATGAGGATTTGCCACCAATGACTTGGGAACCTGTTAAATTCATACAATCAAATCAGAGTCTTTTGCTTTCCTTTTTTATTTCAACTTGAGGTGAAACCACTGTGCTGCGTTAGTAGAAAGTACAGTGAGAAATCAAATTTTTGAAGAGAAACACAACTTCTGTAATTTCTTACAACTGCACTTATCGGGGTGAAGGTGTCTTGACCTTTTGCCACAGTCCACGGTAGACCTTTTGACTACAGGAAAATAAAAGGAAAAAGTAATTTTCATGAAATTAAAGGATCCTGTGATAAATTCCTTATTATTCCATGTTTACGTTATATGTTGAGTTGGTATCTTATGATCCTTTTATACTAATTAAAAGTACCTTAGCCACAGATTGAATTTCTCTAGCTGTCATATCCAAGGCTACCGCATAACCTACAAAAAAACATGTTGTTTCAAAAAGCATACTTAGCCCATTCTTCAATTCCCATCTCATATTTTGGGTTAAATAAAAAAACATACTTATTCAGGACAAAGGGGCTGCTTCATATTTACTTTCATATTTACCAAACATAGTTGCAAAATGAATAGCTATGCCCCTGCAAATCACCAATCCTAGATCATGCTACACACTGTGAATCTGTATGTACAGTATTATTCAAGAATGGTAAATCGCCAAATCCAATGCAACTTCTTGAAAGATCTATGCAGGAAACACAATTTATAAGTCACAATGGATCTGAAATAACCCTCCAAATATGCAGAACCCGCCAAGCTCTACTGTAACTACATATGCATGGTCGAGATCCCAGCGTAAAACATAAAAAAACCAACAGGTTTGTAATGACCATACCTCCAATATAGTCCATAGCAGCTGCCACAGAAACATCACGTGCCTTCTGGCCAATTATGACAGCAAGCTCAACCTCGTGATGCAGGGATTCAAGAGGGTGTGGTATCTCTATTGTGCCACCACTGGCCAAGTAAGAGGAGGTAGGCTTCATGAACAGCACTGGCTCCTTCATTCCAATCAAGGCAAGCAAACATAAAGGTTATTCAGTTTAAACCCTCAATCAAGTTGGAAAGGTCAAAGTATAATAAACAGTATTAAAATTTGCAAAAATCCATTAAAGCTGTCTAATTAGCATAATGGCCACTAGATAATATGCTTCTATTCACACATGGTTAACTAATCAGATTGCATCACACAGAATTCCTTGTAAGTAATTGCAGTCCAAATTCACAAATGTTGGTTCTTCTGTCCATTTCTGAACAGAAAACTTCCAAATGTACAAAGCCTATGAAGACTCAACTTGAAGAAGAATGGACAAAAATAATGTTAGAGCTTTATGGACCACAACGGGAAATGAGGATTAACTTCTTCTGAACTAGATGTGAAATAATTCTCATTTTGCATGCCAAAGAAAATGGAATTAAGAAACAGTGTACAGACATTTTCATTATTTTATTTGCATTTCTCCCTGCGGATACTATCTGACCTCCTAATTCTATCATCATACATTGTCTTCCTAGCCTCCATCATAGTTGGAATTCAAGTATCAAAAAATTCGATGAAGTGACCATCTCTCTCTCTCTCTCTCTCTCTTTTTTGAGAACTTGGCAGTAGCTGCCAAGGTTGTACAGAAATTCAAAAGTGATTACCTCTCTCTCTCTCTCCCAACCTTGGCAGAAGCTGGCAAGTCTCTCTCTCTCCTCTCCCATAGACTACAGTTTTGGGGGCCTTATTGATCTGTTCTATTAGATAAGAAGTAGCTTCCTGTTTCACAGATTACATGTTTCCTTATTTTAACGAGGCATAGGCAGATAACTCAATAAATTCAGATTCTGGAAGGCGCTCCAATGATCTACAATCGATTCTGATAAATTTGTTCATGACCGAGGAAATTCTTTTCAATTACTGCCACGGTCTTAGTTACTACTCAATGGTGATTTGAGGTGTTTTCTAGAGACAAACGCAAATCTAGTTAAAAGGGGGTAAATGCTAGAAACCTTAGGGACAGCGTTGCCGAGCTCCTTGGCATGAGCGACGTAGTTGCGCCCCACGCCGATGATCTTCGTTCCCACGCTTAGAAGCTTTTGCGATGCCATCCTATTGCCGCCGTGATCAGCTGATGTATTAGAAAGGTGATTACGGGATGGGGAAGGAAAGGAGAAAGCGAGCTTTGTAATTTTATTTGTTCTTTCTTCGTTTGACTTGATGATGTCTTAGTTCAAGAGAAGCAAAGCAGGTATAATTCCTGTAATGGTCAGTAGCAGCAGAGTCTTTCTGCATTTTCACCGTTGTTACAGCGTAGAGTGTTGTTTGCACAGTAATTTTGTTAAAGTACCAACGAATTTACAACGCAATAATACTATTCGCTGATTATTTCGTGATCCCGCATTATTTTGAGAGATACGAATTCAAGCAAGCAAGCGGGTGTGTGGATTCTTGAGGTCTTTTTGTTTTATATATGGAGAACATTCTTGATGTCTTAAATCTGATTCGAATAAAAATTGAAAATTGAGGAGTAAGGACAGATCTTGATTTTTTTTTTATGAAAACATTTCTTGATTTATTCATCGAGTCAGAGTCTCCATTTGGATTAGATTAATTCATTTAATTTTGTTTTATTGAATTAGATTAATATTAATAGTCTATTTACACTCAGAGAATCTTCATTTTGGATTGCAAAAAAAGAAATATTTGTACCATGAATTTTTTGCAATTTCCAGCGTATTAACTTTATTTGTGTAATTTTTAATTTGTTGATGTGATAGGTCTTTATAAGTGAAGAGAAAAAATAGCTACAAAATTGTAGTAAAGAAGATACTCCTTACTTGCAAAAATATGTGTGGCATTTTATAAAACAAATTGTTAAATTGGCAGGTGTTCTCTTTCTCTATTTCTGAAATTATAATTGCAAGTGTCAAGTAGGAACGAGCAATTTAAATTTCAAGTCGGATGAGAACGTTCTAAATAAAGTTAATTATAACTTATTTGTAATTTAGTTAAATAAAAAAAGAATCACCAAAGGATAATTATATATTGAGATATTATGAGTCCTAGCTCCATATACGTTGGAGTATATTCTATGGCTACTAATTTTTGCTAATCTCTATTTCTCAAAAAGTTTTTTATGTTTCTCAAAACGTGTTTGATATCACGATGCAATTATTATACCTGATAACCTGAATGCCACCGACTTGAAGACTATTTAAAAAATCTTAAATTGACACAAGAATACCACTCTTCTTCTTCTCCAACACTAAATTAAAAGCTCTTCTTTAGACTTGGCATTCACAATTTTGTCAGATTATGAACTAATTGATACAAGTTAGATCGTATCAGTGGCAAGTTTCAATATTTTATCAAATAATATACTTGGTACTTTGCTTTTTTTGTTATTATTGTGTCATGCATTCAATATACTCTTACAACAACAATACTGTGAAAAATATTTCAAGAAATATTATGAATTGATTTCTTGCCTTCTTGTGGCTGAACAAAATAACGAGCTTTTGATGAAAAATCAAGAATCAGGTCCAACTGGTTCTGCTTCATTTCCTGAAGTGAATGTTGCAATGCATAACAATTCTGGACAATTTCAAGGCCGTGGGTGCGGCAATGACCGTGGTTGAGGTTGAGGTTATTATCATGGTGATCATTCTAAAATTAAGTATATCTCCCCACCGGAAGTGGAAAAATAATGAAGAAAAAAGTGGGCACAATAAAGAACAAGAGAATTTATGCTATCGTTGTGGTGGGAAAGGTCATTGGTCGCGTACTTGTCGTACGCCGAAGCATCTTGTTTACCTATATCAAGCATCACTAAAGAATAAGGAGAAAAATATCGAAACAAATTTGGTTTGAGATGACAATTTCGATATTAGCCAACTTGATGTTACTCATTTGGATGTTGCTAATTTCTTTATTGAAGAAAATAAAAACTAATCACTTGATTAGTCCTGATAGGATAAAAAATAAATAGATTAGTGATGATAAATACTAGGCGTACGACTCGCGCTCCGAGCGAAAAAGTTAAATTTTAAACTTTCATATTACAATAATAAAATTATAATAAACTGTTTAAATAAAAAAAAAAGCAACGACAAAAAAAATTGCACAAAAAAGCTATAGTGAAGGATCAATTAAAATTAGAGCATCATGGGTCATATTGGATCTAAATTAGAGCATCAATTAAAAAATTTAAAAAGAGAAAAATAGTGATTTTACTGCAGCTATGAATATTGAAAACACTGTTAGTGGCGGATCCAGGATTTCATCCAGGGGTAGGCACAATTATATATAAAAAATATATATATATAAATTTCTTTCAAAATATTAAATACTATTAAAAAATATGTTTTATATATTAAAAACAAATATAATATAAAATATAGCAGCACAAACAAAAAAATTAAGATGTTGACGGTAAATCAGCTACTCTTGTCTGAAAAAATCCAAGTCACAGGAGTTTTACCAGCACATCTATGTCACGTAAGATGCTGTAATATTGTAGTAAAAAGTGAGTTGAGAAGTTTATCGAGGGTTACAATTTTAAAATAGAAACAATTGTAGAGAGGAACAATTTGTCAAGGGCTAAAATTGCAAAATAGAAACAAGTTTTACAAGAATTAGATTTTCTGTTGCACGGTACAAGCATCGCAGAAAAATTTGAACCATCTGAACAAATATAATATAAAATATTCTTTTTATAAAACAAAGAAGAGTGGCTATTTTGTAAAATAAAGAAGAGAGAAGAGGGACAGAGAGAGATGAGAGGAGACGGCATCAACTTCCTCCACATAATAAAATTTTCTTTTGTTGATAAAAAAGTTAGGGTTGTTTAGGGAACAAGGAATTACATATAATATAAAACAAAATGAATAAAAGGTGAAGAAAAAGAACTGGATGACACTTATTCGGTTTGATATTTTTTGAAAGTTTACTCGTAATAACTAATAAAATCGAATATTGATTGTATCATTCGCAATTTAGAGAATTTTTTTCAATTTAAAACTTTGATTGACCATCATCATAAAGTTAAAACTAAATTGTTAAGAATAGTTTCAAAGTGAATATGCATGATATTTAAATAAAAAAATTCATCTACATATTCTTATATTTTTTTCTAAAGTTGAAGTAATATTTTCTAATATAGAAAGTAAATGTACAAAAAATTAAACGAATAACCAAATAAAAAACTGAATAAAAGCAAATTATTCCTTAATAAGTTCCATTTTATGTGTACTGATGATGGATTTTGTCTCTAAGGCCTTCTCTCTGTAATTTTCATTAAAATAAAAAGAATGCCAAAACAAATAGATATATTGTCCCTGGTGGCCAAAATTTTGATGGAACAAATATGAGAATCAGTGCCTTCACGCCTTCTCATAGAGTTGGTGTAATAAAAATAATGAGATGATGGTAGGTACTAGATAGCACGCTAGCACATGGAAATAGAGTATTCAACAGAAAGACACGTCAAAATCAATGACCTATTCTCCTACTGTCAATACCCTACCATTTGACTGAACACTCATATGTCTATTCCAGTCCCAAGCGCCCTAGTACTCATGAATACCTAGTTGACTTACCTTACTAAGCGTGTACCGCAGGTGGTGTGCAAGACTTTATTTTATTTCAAAGGTAAGTAAACTTTCCCAACAAAGGCCCGTTTGTTTTTTTTGAGTTGAATGTTTTTTGGTATTGCAGAGTATTGGACTGCTCAGTGACTTGGGATTGGATCAGGGGTAGGCACTGATTGAATCAGGGGTAGGCACTCGTTTGAACTGTTATTGAACTTTACTGAATATTAAATTCCAGGGGTAGGCACTTGCCTACCCCTGAAGGCTTATAGATCCGCCCCTGAACACTGTTCATTCACCGTGGAAATAAACAGTGGGCCGATGAGACATGAGTATATTAAAAGGTAAAACATTGTTCATTCATGCGGTATGCGTCAATCGCCATGCGTCATGCGTCTTGCGTCAAGCGTCATGCATCATGCATCATGGGTCATGCGTCATGCGTCATGCGTCTCACTTTATTTATTGGAATTGACATCTAAATTCCAGCAATCTCCCACATGAACAAGTGTACTCCATTTGATTACGTATATCTGGATCTGGCCAGATCACTTTAAACTTGTTTGTCTTTCTTTTCGTGTCTCTTAAACAATTCAGTACACTAGTTATATCAGCAATGGACTTAAACAATAATCACCATATTTTTTTGTGTGACTTTCTCGATACAAATCACATTATCAAATACTTCTGAATGACATTATTAGACTTTGATCATATAGTTCAGAAATTACACGAAAGTGTGATTTTATGTGCCTATTTTCGAACAAGTCACGTTTATATCTTTACTTTGGTGAAGTCAAAAAAAACTTTAAATAGAGAACACAATGAGATTCAAAATATAATTTGCATATATTATAACTTGTTACAAAATTACATAGCACGAAACTTCAAAAAAATATCAGATAGCACGAAACTTAAAAAAATAATCAAACTCCCACATTTTTCCCAAACTATTCTAACATAGGTACTACACCCATATGAGCGACATGCTCATGAAACTTCTCAGGTGATAATGCTTTTGTAAGGAGATCCGCAATCATGAAGTCTGTACCAGTCTGTTCCGCCTTCAACTCATTGTTTTTTTTAATCTATTTCATATCTCCTTGCTTTTATTTGTTTTATTTGGGATTCTCATGTTTTTTTAATCTATTTCATATCTCCTGAGAAAAACACCCCATGCGCCTTGGTTTTTCATCAATATAATCCCATAGCGAGTTCATTGAAAGAAACATTGTTTATGAAGTGGAATACGCAACAGAGTATTATTTTTTGCTTCCCTAACACTAGAGTTGGCCACTGAGTGTTTGGATGGTCGCATTTTTTGTTTATCATTGTTTGATTTTATTTTGAACTGTTGAAAAAGATCTAAAATAACTCTATTTGAAATCTATAGAAGTTAGCTTTAAGGGATTTCAAAAGTTAAAGGGCTTTTTTATAAAAATATATTATGGATATGATTTTTTTTATTATGCTCTCAACAATTTTTACTAGAAGTTTCTGCATATTTTTAATATAATGTTTGTTTTGACCTTTTTCTGTAGATAATAAGACTAATGGACATTTACAAGCGTTACGATATGCTCATCCTCAATGAATATGTACGTAGTACCCCACTATCCTTACTAGTTTAATAAATATTTTATTATTTACTGATTCAATGTTTAACTATTATATTGATTTTTTGATTGTTTTAATGTTGTGTCCCAAGCTAAATGAACAAACAATCTCCACTATATATTTTGCCAAGGATTATGAGAATATTGGATTCTGTGTTAGTTCTTTTGAAAGGAATTTCAATAGTTGTTAAGGGAAAATTTACAAATTTGCAATGATAAAAAATATTGAAAAAAATGTTTTCGAAAGTGTTAGGTCTATTTGCCACAAGAACTTAATTAGTGTTTTCAATTACCATGAGTGCAAAAAAGAGATGACAGTAGAGTATTTTAGTTGCTCATTAGAGAAATATGTTGATTGGTACAAAAACGATCTATTTGTGAGTGACGGGGCAAACACAGGGTGCCATCTTCCTTCCAATCATTTCATACTTCTTATAAGGTAAATATATTTACAATTCATTTTTATGTAGTATTCTAAATTTAAATCTGATAAATAAATTAATTAGATATTGTTTTGTATTTTTGTAGAATCATGTGTGAGCTAATGACATATCTGGAAATTCAAAAAGTTCAATTTGGTTGGTCTATGGACAAACTCGTAGTATGTGGGACAAGAAGTGACATTGTTATCAAATTGATTGACTTGAAAGGTAATAAATATTGCAATTGTATATTTTATTGACATGTCTTATAAATATATAGACCATGTAGAATAAATTGTTTATTTTATTTGAAAATTAAAAATATCAAAATCTCTAGGTGACTTAAAGGTAACTAAATCTATTGTTGGATGCCAACAAGTAACATATTTCATTGACAATGTGTATGAGATAGCAAACAAAATTCAAGGACTCACTTCTCCCCTCGAAATGGACAAGCAGTATATGAAAAAGAGGAATCTCTTGAAACAGTAAGTTGTGCAAATTTTTTAATTCGATTCACTAGTAATAATGAAACCGAACCAAAATAAGAGTAGAAAACAAGTTGCTAAAATTGTTGTTCTAATACAGGAGACGAGTGTAGATTGTGATTATACACATTAAATTAGAGATTGTTGTGAAATTGATAAAGTAGGAGATAAAGTTGGAAAGAAAGCATATACGTAAATAATAATTAAAATTAATACTTGATCAAATAATGACGGATTTTTCTTTCTAAATTTCATTACATTACTTAAAGTTTTGAGTATGTAACTCCTTTATTTTTTTATTAGAGTTTTTAGGCATTCTTTTTTCCTAAATGCTGATGCAAAAAGAACATATATCTTTTTACCGGAAGATGTCAACCCAAAGCATTTAAATCAAGTCTTCGTCAATGCAAGTATTAAATTGCCACTGTGCTGTGAAGTTCAAGAAATTGTGACATCGAGTCAGGTATATTATGACACAAGTAAGCCGGAAGAATATATTCGATTATGCAAATATTCGATAAAGCACTATCATAATTTGTCACTCACATGTGAATAATATAGGAATTAAATACTTAAATTCAATGTGAGTGGCAAATCATAATAGTGCTTTATCGAATATCTGCATAATCGAATATATTCTTCCGACTTACTTGTGTCATAATATACCTAACTCGATGTCACAATTTGTTTAACTTCACGACACAGTGGCATTGTAATACTTGCATTGACCAAGATTTGATTCAAATGTTTTGAGTTTACAACTTCAAATAAAAAGATATATGTTCTTTTTCATCAGCATTTAGAAAAAAAGAATGCCTAAAAACTCTGATAACAAAACAAAATAAATAAATTAAATACCCAAAACTTTTAAGTAATATAATGAAATTTAGAAAGAAAGATCCGTCAATTTTTTTATCAAGCATTAATTTTAATTATTATTGACGTATATGCTTCTTTCCCAACTTTATCTCCTACTTTCTCAATTTCACAACATAGTCTCTAATTTAAATTGTATAATCACAACATACACTCGTCTCTTGTATTAGAACAATAGTTTTAGCAACTTATTTTCTACTCTTATTTTGGTCCAATTTCATTATAAAAAGTGAATCGAATTAAAAAATGTGCACAACTTACTGTTTCAAGAGATTCCCATGTTTCATATAATGTTTGACCATTTCGAGGGGAGAAGAAAGTCCTTGAATTTTGTTTGCCAACTCATACACATTGTCAATGAAATATGTTACTTGTTGGCATCCACCAATAGATTTAGTTACCTTTAAGTAACCTAGAGATTTTGATATTTTTAATTTTCAAATAAAATAAACAATTTATTCTACATGATCTATATATTTAGAGGACATATCAATAAAATATACAATTGCAATATCTATTACCTTTCAAGTCAATCAATTTGATAACAATGTCACTTCTTGTCTAACATACTACGAGTTTGTTCATAGACCAACAAAATTGAACTTTTTGAATTTTCAGATATGTCATTAGCTCACACATCCTCCTACAAAAATAGAAAATAATATCTAATTAATTTATTTATCAAATTTAAATTTAGAATACTACATAAAAATGAAAACATTAGAAAACATTTTTTTCAATATTTTTTATCACTGCAAATTTGTAAATTTTTCCTAGACAACTATTGAAATTCCCTTCAAAAGAACCAACACAAAATCCAATATTCTTATAATCCTAAGCAAAATATCCAGTGAAGATTGTTTCTTCATTTAGCTTGGAACACAACATTAAAACAAACCAAAAATCAGTTTAATAGTTAAAACATTGAATGTGTAAATAATAAAATATTTATTAGACTTGTAAAGATAGTGGAGTACTACGTACATATTCATTGAGTATACCGTAACACTTGTAAATGTCCATGAGTAACAGGGATAAAGGGATGAGTAAGAGGGATAAAATTCGAGAAAAGATAAAAAAAAAAGAAAGAGAAAGAACTTTGATTATCAGAATTTGTTAATTGCAAAGAGTATGATTTTTTTATAGCACAAGCAAGAATTACAACCATAAGGAGGGGGCCTCGAGCACTTCGTTTTTTGAGGAAGAAAAGGGGGCCTGGAGGCTGGAGCACTTCGTTTACATGGCTTATATAGAAAAAACTTTAGGGCTTCAGTCTTCAGCATCTGGCTTCTGATAGCGTCGATTTCATGTGGCAACTGGTGCTTGTCTTGTTTTTGGATTGTGCAACCTTCCATGTGTCCACCTACCAATTCCTAGGCTCCAGCTAGGATTGTATTTGGCTCCAAAAAGGTTCACCATGCGGCATGCGCTCTGAATCGTACCAGAGACCGTCTTCTACCCGTTGGTTAATAGGTGGTGTCGGACTTGAGCTAGAGCTTATGCCTAGCAGTCATCATCAGCCTCAGCCTCGGGTCAGCAGCTTCAGGTGGTACAACATGAGCTCAGCATCGTACCAAGGAGCTCTCTCTTATCTGCTGATTAATAGAAAGCCTTTGTACTGGTGCTTGACCTCTTTCTGGCATAGGCATAGGCATGTAGGCATGTGGGTAGATAAGAAATTTGTGTATTTTCGTTGGAAATGAAATCTTTAATTCATAATTTTGTAGCATTGACTTCAATCTAGTAGCCCAACAATCTGTTTTTCCTGTATCATTTCCCAACTTTGCTTTCACTGATCTAAAATCCCAACTTCGATTCGAACGAACCTAAACTCGTCGTTCGATGCGACTGAGCATCGATTGGAAATTGTCTGAAATTCACAGCTACAATCGTCTGAAGATCTCTGATTAAGGAAACTTCACTCCTTGGAAGCCAGACTGAGGAAATCCCTAGACGATACAGGAAGAAGCATAAATTGAACTTCTCATGATTTATCTGAAATGAAGATGATAATCATGAATTATCTTCAATTTATGTCTTCAATTTAACAGAAGTTCAATTTCGAAAATCTCTTCGACTATTCTGTTAATTAATATTTCTGAAGCAAGTACATATATATTTTCATCTAACATCTCCCTCACTTCCCTTACCTCATAAATTATCCTTGAAACAGAATCTAATTCTAATATGTTAAAAGCAGTCGCTGACATCTAAGAGTTGTTATGCTATGAAATATTTGGTTTTTTATATTGTTTCTTTTGAGTCAAGTTTCTCGTTCAAAGTAAGATATATTACTCGGACACCACTCTTCTTCGAAATGAAAGGTAAAAATATATTCCAGTATTCTACTTTGCGATGTTGGAAGATGATACGGAAAGAAACGTATTACAAGTGGGACCAAGGACATTCTTTGGGTTTTATTCTTTTTTCATCCTCCATCTCTGTTGGAGGATCAAAAATCACGGATTAATTATTTGTATTTTGTTCTTTTCTCATCATCCATCTCTGTTGAAGGACCAAATGGACCCCACCCACCGCCACTTCTTTTTTATTATCTTCCTTCTTTCTTTCTTTCTCCTTCCTTCTCTGCAAAACCTCTTCTCCTTTCTCTTCTTCTCTTCTCCCCTTGTGCCAAAATCCATACAGTCACCAACAGAGAGCAACCAAGCCGCCAACAGTCATAATACTTCATTGGTGCGTTTTTTTAGCAATTTTTTTTATTTGTAAGATATAATTTTTAGTTTAAAAAATTTAAGCATGTGCATTCTTCATTCCTCCTCTTTGCTCAATGCGCACCAAAGTACCACCTAGAGTCCTAGACCATGCCTTTTTAGCTGGGGGGGCGTCTGTGCAGTCCATTGTACAGAGAGATATGAATTAATGAAGCTCGGCGATCAAAGCATTGCAGGTTATCCAAAGTTGCTACCATTTGACAGGAAATTCATAATGGATGACAGAGAACACAATGTTGAAATGGAATACAGCTCAATACGACGAGACTTCCTCGATCATAACAAAGCATTTTAATTATCTTCCGTTTTTTTCGTATCAACTAATGTTGTTCTGTAGATTTGGGTTTAAAGGCCCACTTTTGCCTATTTAGCCTACGGGCATAATCTGTTCAAAAAAAATATTGTTTTTTGGCCAGTATTCAAACACATTTTCTCATGACGCGTGATAGAGGTATTGCAATTTTTTTATGGAGGCGTGACGGGTGACAGAGGCATGATGCAGGGGAGAGAGAAAAAGGCGGTGGAAATATTAATTGCAGAAATGCAGAGAGATGGACAGGTCAGAGAGGAAGAGAGGAGTGAGCGGAACAGAAATCGAGAGGGCTTTGGGAAAGATGAAAGGACATTAATTGCGGGCATTGCGCGGAGACAACTTTTATTTTTAGAGAAGGAGGCAGCAAAATTTTCGGAGAAAGAGTGAAAAAGGGGGAAGCGACTCCTCTCCTCACATGTGGAATTTCCTGCTCAAAATGGATTTCATCCAATACATGCTTGACACCTGTATCTCCAGTTTGAAACAACTAATGAGTTTAAATGTTGTATCTTCTCTCCACGTGAATCCCAACTTTTCATTAAAAATAATTTTTATTACATCAATCGATTCCAATTGCACGTTGAAATGGTCCATTAAATGTGAGCTAAGTTTAAGCCGAAATTTTTCATTATAAACAAATAAAAAAGATAAAACACCACTATAGAAAAAATCGAGTAGAAAATCACCAAAATAGACAGTCTGCTATCTCTGATAGCGGACCATTGGTCCTCCAACAGAGCCAACGGACCAAAATGGGCCCCACCATGCAGCCTATTTTCTCGCATTTTTTTGTCCTTTTCCAATCCTCCATCTCTGTTGAAGGACCAAAAATCACGAGCCAATTCTTTGGATTTTGTTCTTTTCCCATCCTCCATCTCTGTTGGAGGACCAAAATCACGGACCAATTCTTTGGGTTTTGTCCTTTTCTCATCTTCCATCTCTGTTGGATGACCAAATGGGTCCCACCCACCGCCACTTCTTTTTTTATTCTCTTCCTTCTTTCTTTCTTTCTCCTTCCTTCTCCGCAAAACCTCTTCTCATTTCTCCTCTGCCTTATCTTCTTCTCTTCTCCCCTTGTGCCAAAATCCACCCAGCCACCAACAGAGAGCAACCAAGCCGCCAACAGTCGGAATACTTCATTGGTGCGTTTTTTTAGCAATTTTTTTATTTGTAAGATATAATTTTTAGTTTAAAAAATTTAAGCATGTGCATTCTTCCTGCCTCCTCTTTGCCCAATGCGCACCAAAGTACCACCTAGAGTCCTAGACCATGCCTTTTTAGCCGCGGTGGCGTGTGTGCAGTCCATTGTACAGAGAGATATGAATTAATTAAGCTCGGCGATCGAAGCATTGCAGGTTATCCAAAGTTGCTACCATTTGACAGGAAATCCATAATGGCTGACAGAGAACAAAATGTGGAAATGGAATACATCTCAATACAGCGAGACTTCCTCGATCATAACAAAGCACTTTTTTCTTTTTTTATCTTCTGTTTTTTTGGTAACAACTAATGTTGTTCTGTAGATTTGGGTTTAAAGGCCCACTTTTGCCTATTTAGCCTACGGGCATAATCTGTTAAAAAAATCTTATTTTTTGGCCAGTATTCAAACACATTTTCTCATGACGCGTGATAGAGGTATTGCAATTTTTTTATGGAGGCGTGACGGGTGACAGAGGCGTGATGCAGGGGAGAGAGAAAAAGGCGATGGAAATATTAATTGCAGAAATGCAGAGAGATGGACATGTCAGAGAGGAAGAGAGGAGTGAGCGGAACAGAAATCGAGAGGGCTTTGGGAAAGATGACAGGACATTAATTGCGGGCATTGCGCGGAGACAGCTTTTATTTTTAGAGAAGGAGGCAGCAAAATTTTCGGAGAAAGAGTGAAAAAGGGGGAAGCGACTCCTCTGCTCACATGTGGAATTTTCTGCTCAAAATGGATTTCATCCAATACATGCGTGACACCTGTATCTCCTGTTTGAAACAACTAATGAGTTTAAATGTTGTATCATCTCTCCACGTGAATCCCAACTTTTTATTAAAAATAATTTTTATTACATCAATCGATTCCAATTGCACGTTGAAATGGTCCATTAAATGTGAGCTAAATTTAAGCAGAAATTTTTCATTATAAACAAATAAAAAAGATAAAACACCACTATAGAAAAAATCGAGTAGAAATCACTAAAATAGACAGTTCGCTGTCTCTGATAGCGGACCATTGGTCCTCCAACAGAGCCAGCGGACCAAAATGGGCCCCACCACGCAACCTATTTTCTCGCATTTTTTTGTCCTTTTCCAATCCTCCATCTCTGTTGGAGGACCAAAAATCACGGACCAATTCTTTGGGTTTTGTCCTTTTCTCATCCTCCATCTCTGTTGGAGGACCAAATGGGCCCCACCCACCGCCACTTCTTTTTTATTCTCTTCCTTCTTTCTTTGTTTCTCATTCCTTCTCCGCAAAACCTCTTCTACTTTCTCCTCTGCCTTCTCTTCTTCTCTTCTCCCCTTGTGCCAAAATCCACCCAGTCACCAACAGAGAGCAACCAAGCCGCCAACAGTCAGAATACTTCATTGGTGCTTTTTTTAGCCATTTTTTTATTTGTAAGATATAATTTTTAGTTTAAAAAATTTAAGCATGTGCATTCTTCCTGCCTCATCTTTGCCCAATGCGCACCAAAGTACCACCTAGAGTCCTAGACCATGCCTTTTTAGTCGGGGTGGCGTGTGTGCAGTCCATTGTACAGAGAGATATGAATTAATGAAGCTCGGCGATCGAAGCATTGCAGGTTATCCAAAGTTGCTACCATTTGACAGGAAATTCATAATGACTGACAGAGAACACAATGTGGAAATAGAATACATCTCAATACGACGAGACTTCCTCCATCATAACAAAGCAATTTTTCTTTTTTTATCTTCCGTTTTTTTGGTATCAACTAATACTGTTCTGTAGATTTGGGTTTGAAGGCCCACTTTTGCCTATTTAGCCTACGGTCATAATCTGTTCAAAAAAAATATTGTTTTTTGGCCAGTATTCAACACATTTTCTCATGACGCGTGATAGAGGTATTGCAATTTTTTTATGGAGGCGTGACGGATGACAGAGGCGTGATGCAGGGGAGAGAGAAAAAGGCGGTGGCAATATTAATTGCAGAAATGTAGAGAGATGGACAGGTCAGAGAGAAAGAGAGGAGTGAGCGAAACAAAAATCGGGAGGGCTTTGGGAAAGATGACAGGACATTAATTGCGGGCATTGCGCGAAGACAGCTTTTATTTTTAGAGAAAGAGGCAGCAAAATTTTCGGAGAAAGAGTGAAAAAGGGGGAAGCGACTCCTTTGCTCACAGGTGGAATTTCCTGCTCACAATGGATTTCATCCAATACATGCTTGACACCTGTATCTCCTGTTTGAAACAACTAATGATTTTAAATGTTGTATCATCTCTCCACGTGAATCCCAACTTTTCATTCAAAATAATTTTTATTACATCAATCGATTCCAATTGCACGTTGAAATGGTCCATTAAATGTGAGCTAAGTTTAAGCCGAAATTTTTCATTATAAACAAATAAAAAAGATAAAACACCACTATAGAAAAAATCGAGTAGAAATCACTAAAATAGACAGTTCGCTATCTCTGATAGCGGACCATTGGTCCTCCAACAGAGCCAGCGGACCAAAATGGGCCCCACCACGCAACCTATTTTCTCGCATTTTTTTGTCCTTTTCCAATCCTCCATCTCTGTTGAAGGACAAAAAATCACGGGCCAATTCTTTGGGTTTTGTTCTTTTACCATCCTCCATCTCTGTTGGAGGACCAAAAATCACGGACCAATTCTTTGGGTTTTGCCTTTTCTCATCCTCCATCTATGTTGGAGGACCAAATGGGCCCCACCCATCGCCACTTCTTTTTTATTCTCTTCCTTCTTTCTTTCTTTCTCATTCCTTTTCCGCAAAACCTCTTCTACTTTCTCCTCTGCCTTCTCTTCTTCTCTTCTCCCCTTGTGCCAAAATCCACCCAGTCACCAACAGAGAGCAACCAAGCCGCCAACAGTCAGAATACTTCATTGGTGCTTTTTTTAGCCATTTTTTTATTTGTAAGATATAATTTTTAGTTTAAAAAATTTAAGCATGTGCATTCTTCCTGCCTCATCTTTGCCCAATGCGCACCAAAGTACCACCTAGAGTCCTAGACCATGCCTTTTTAGTCGGGGTGGCGTGTGTGCAGTCCATTGTACAGAGAGATATGAATTAATGAAGCTCGGCGATCGAAGCATTGCAGGTTATCCAAAGTTGCTACCATTTGACAGGAAATCCATAATGGCTGACAGAGAACAAAATGTGGAAATGGAATACATCTCAATACGACGAGACTTCCTCGATCATAACAAAGCACTTTTTTCTTTTTTTATCTTCTGTTTTTTTGGTAACAACTAATGTTGTTTTGTAGATTTGGGTTTAAAGGCCCACTTTTGCCTATTTAGCCTACGGGCATAATCTGTTAAAAAAAATCTTATTTTTTGGCCAGTATTCAAACACATTTTCTCATGACGCGTGATAGAGGTATTGCAATTTTTTGATGGAGGCGTGACGGGTGACAGAGGCGTGATGCAGGGGAGAGAGAAAAAGGCGATGGAAATATTAATTGCAGAAATGCAGAGAGATGGACATGTCAGAGAGGAAGAGAAGAGTGAGCGGAACAGAAATCGAGAGGGCTTTGGGAAAGATGATAGGACATTAATTGCGGGCATTGCGCGGAGACGGCTTTTATTTTTAGAGAAGGAGGCAAGAAATTCCACATGTGAGCAGAGGAGTCGCTTCCCCCTTGAAGGTGATGGACTACTCAAATGTACCTCCGCCTCCGGTTGGAACTCACTTGTATTACCAATACCATACAATGCCTCATCATTATATCTCACACTTGGGTCACTGCATTCAAATGGATCAGATTGATCAGGAATGTTACAACCTTGAGAACTCTCTGCTTGGCTGTGATTTGGTGTGCACCCTTGTGTTGAACTTCCATTTGCATCACACAATACTACAAGAAATGATATTTTTCTCTCTTCCTCGTACATTCTAAACATATCCGGTATCTGCACCTCGGATATTAATTCCACAACTCTAGCCTCAGTTTTGTCAAAAAACCAAATTTTAGGTGTCTGAGAACTCCCCCATACTACCTTTTCGGATAAATCACTTCTCAATTCACAGATAGAGAATTTATTCGAATCCACCACCCATTCATGTGTTCTACCTTTGACATATTCTTTTTTACCATCATTTTGCTTGTGCCAATCCCTCGATCTTAGCTTCCATTCTAAAAGCACTAGCTGAATCATTCCTGTACAAATTTATAAAGTAAATTCGTCATTAAAAAATAATCTGGAATACTCGGTACAAAAGGGCAAAATGAATGTATGTGCCAGCAAGAGTAAATTCGTCATTTTGGTATATGCCAGCAAGAGTATTAATCACTAACATAAGGACCAAATTAAACATTCTAGTTGAGCAAATGAATGCAAATCACTGACCAAATTAAACATAAGGGCAAAATTCACAGAAGGCTTAATCAAGGCTTTAATCACTAACAGAGAAAAACAGTATCATTCGAATATCATTCAACTGCCAACAAGGCTTTAATCAAGACTTTAATCAAGGCTTATATTCTATTTCGACTGCCAGCAAGAATATCATTCAACAGAGCAACAAAAAGGCTTTAATCAAGGAGTAGCAGAGAGGACTAACCCAACGGGGATCCACGAGAGATCCATGGATCGAAGGTGTTGCAAGGAGGGGATGGCGATGCAGGGAGGGGACTGCGATGCAGGGAGGAGTCTGCAATGCAGGGTGGCGATGGCGGTGTAGGTAATTGTACGTGCTGACGATGGCGATTTTGGGTTCTTCCACTGTCCAGTCTATTTCGACTCGACTAACTGGCATCGAAACAAAAATATCAGCTGTCGAAGAAGGAAATAAGGAGAAAATAAGGAATGTTTCTAACAGGGGCAGTTTAGGGATACAAAAATCATTTATATATTTATAATCAAGAAATTAGGAAAAAACCTGTTTTGGGATACAATTACGAATTACAACAGTTTTGGGTGGCAATTTTGAGAGGAGGAATTATAGGGTGGCAAATTTATAATTCTCATGTTTTGAGGTGGCATGTATCCAAATTTCCCTTTAATTAATACATCAACAAGATGGTCACATGTAAGTTTATTATCAACACGCAACCTGGCGTTTACGAGATTACTTCTCAATTGATTCGATTAAGAGCACATTTTTATGATTATCCAATTAAGAAAATACATCTAGACAATGCTGGTGAATTTACTTCTCATACATTCAATGATTATTGTATGTCTATTGGAATTGATGTTGAACATCCTGTAGCTCATGTTCATACAAAAAATGGACTTGTGGAGTCATTTATAAAGAGATTACAATTAATTGCAAGACCATTACTTATGAAGCCTAAACTTTCATTATTTTGTTGGGGACATGCTATTTTGCGTGTAGCAGCACTAATTCATATAAGGCCAACTAACTATAATAAAATTTCCTCTTTACAATTATTTTTTGGTCACGTACCTAATATTTCCCATATAATAATTTTTGAATGTGCGGTATATGTTCCAATTGCTCCACCACAACGCACTAAAATGAGACCTCAAAGGAGGTTGGGAATTTATGTTGGATTTGAATCTCCATCTATAATAAAATATTTAGAACCAATGACAGGAGTTTTATTCATGACTAGATTCGCTGAATGTCATTTTGATAAATCAAAATTTCCATCACTAGGGGAGAAAATAATTAGCCGGGAAAAGACATTAGTTGAAATGAATTATCATTAGCACATTTTGATCCTCATACTAAAGAATGTGAACTAAATGTTCAAAAGATAATTCATTTGCAAAGATTAGTTAACCAATTGTCAGACGCATTTACAGACTCAAAGAAAGTGACCAAATCAGATGTATCAGCTGCTAATGCTCCAATAAAAGTTGATGTCCCTGTTGGACAAACTAATGAAATTATGACACGCATGAAATGTAGAAGACCAATCGGTTCCAAAGATAAAAATCATCAAAAAAGAAAAAGGAGCAAATAATGAAAATGGCCAAGTCGAGAATATGATAGAAAAATTCCAGAAGGAAATCAAATTATAATTAATATTGGAGTTCCAGTGGAAACTCAAGTATGTAAAATTCATGAAAATGAAGAGATCTCAATAAACTATATCATGAATGGAATAAGATGGAACTGAGATAAAATTAATTAATGATATATTTGCATATAGCATAGCTCTAGATGTAATGAATAATGAGGATCATGAACCAAAATCTATTAATGAATGTCGACAAAGAAATGATTGGCCAAAATGTGTAATTGAGGCAGAGTTAAACTCTCTTGAAAAACGTAAAGTGTTTGGACCTGTAGTCCCAATACGTGAAGGTGTAAAACCAATAGAATATAAATGGGTATTTACGCGAAAAATAAATAAGAAAGGTGAAATTGTAAAATATAAAGCGTGGCTTGTCGCCCATGGTTTTTCGCAAATATCTGGAATTGATTATGAACAAACATACTCACACCTGGTGGATGCAATAACTTTTCGATACATAATTAGTTTGGCAGTCCATGAAGGACTTGATTTGCGCCTAATGGATGTTGTTACAGCCTATTTATATGGCTCGCTTGATAGTGATATTTATATGAAAATTTCTGAAGGATTTAAGATGCCTGAAGCATATAATTTAGGTTCTCGAGAACGTTATTCTATTAAATTGAATAAATCTTTATATGAATTAAAGCAATCGTATGTGGTATATCCGTCTCAGTGAATATTTATTGAAGTATGGATATAAAAATGATACAATTTGTCCATGTATTTTCATAAAAAGATCTAAAAATGAGTTTGTTATAATTGCAATATATGTTGATGATCTATCATTGGAACTCCTGAAGAGCTTCAAAAGTAGTAAATTGTTTAGAGAAAGAATTTGAGATGAAAGATCTTGGAAAGACAAAATTTTGTCTTGAATTGCAAATTGAACATTTAAAAAAATGATATTTTTGTGCACCAAGAAAATTACGTTGCAAGAGTGTTAAAAAGATTTTATATGGATAAATTACATTTGTTGATCATTCCAATGATTGTGAGATCATTAGATGTGAATAAAGACCCTTTTAGACCTTGAGAAAATGATGAAGAACTACTTGGTCCTGAAGTACCGTATCTTAGTGCAATATGAGCACTTATGTATCTTGCTCGACATACAAGACTTGATATATCATTTGATGTAAATTTACTAGCAATATATAGTTCTTCTCCCATGCAAAGACATTGGAATGGAATTAAACATATACTTCGCTACCTCCGAGGTACAATGGATATGGGCTTGTTCTTTTCAAATGTATCTAAATCAGATTTGATTGGTTATGCAGATGCATATACTTCGACATAATGGTTGATCTTAAACATGCTATTTGTTTACATGTGGTGGAACAGCTATTTCGTGGCGATCTATAAAACAAACTATAACAATCATTTCCTCTAACCATGCAGAAATTTTAGCAATACACAAAGCAAGCCGAGAATGTGTTTGGCTAAAATCTGCGATTCAACACATTCGTCAGACATGTAGCTTGTCTTATGGAGAAATGATCCTGACGATCATATATGAAGATAATACTGCATGTATTGCTCAATTAAAGAAATGATATATTAAAGGAGATAGAAGAAAATATATTTTGCCAAATTTTTTTTTTCACACATGATCTCGAAAAGGACAATACTATTAATGTTTAGCAGATACGTTCAAGTGAGAATCTAGCAGATTTATTCACTAAGGCGCTCCCTACTACATATTTGAAAAGCTAATTCGTAATATTGGAGTTCGCCGACTTAAAGATCTTGATTGATGTTGTTATGAGGGAGAGTTAATATGCACTACAATTATGATTTTTCCACTGGTTTTTCTTGTTAAGGTTGTAGCTGCGTGTTAAAAAAATAACGTACTATTTTTCCTTAACTAGGTTTCTATTCCATAGGGTTTCTCCTAGTAAGAGCATCTCCATTTTTGAAATTTTTGGAGTTTCTAAATTATTGCCACATCAATTTTACAAATTTAATTTTTTTTAGTTTCTAAACTCTTCATCCCTAAAACTGAAAAGTTAGAGTTTCTAAATTGCCACGTCAGCAAATATTATCAATATCATGAGAGACGAAACAATTTTAGCCAATGAATAAGCCACGTCATAGTTTATAAACTCTAAAGCATAGTTGCTAAATAAGAAACTCTTGAGCAAAATTTCTAAATAAGAAACTCATCTACATCCCTGAAACTCATTTAGAAACTGTCACGTCATATTAGAAACTCCAAAAGTTTCAGAAACGGAGATGCTCTAAGATTTTAATGAAACATATTCTTATGTAATGAACATCCAATGGGAGTATTATGAAAGTAATGGATGGTCCATTAACTCCAAAATTAATCTTCATTTACCTCCCACTACCCGTCTACTCCACTACCATTGGAATTCATAGCCATCACTATTTGAAATTTATTTTCTTATTTATTATTGTAATGACTTTTCGTTTACAATTTGTAGCCTATATAGAGACATTATAATCTTATATTCTACATACATGAGAAATATACGAATACGAGATAACCATTATTTACATTATCTTCTTCTTTGTTTATATTTATTTATTTTTACTTTATAACACGTATTAACACGTACATATTAAAAGAAAAAACTGGGACTGCAAATCCGTCGGGTTTCTAAAGCCCTGATTTCCAGTTCCAGGGTTTCTCCTTGGCCAACCCCAATCCCCCACTCGCCGCCTCCGACGCCGCCGCCCTTCGCACACAGCCATACACTCTTCGCACCAATCTCCCGCGCCTTGCTCACTCCCGCATGAGCATCACCTCTAATTGCTCCTATCACAACACCCGTATCCTATCCGATCCGATCCGATTGCGGCACACGTACAACATAGATGGCGAGCCTGTCAAGAGCGCGCCATCTCCTCTCCGTGCCCTTCAAAACCCTAGTAAATTGCATCAAGACCCAAAACTTTCACCGCCGTTTCTCTTCAGAGCCCAGTACAAGATCCGCCATTGAAGAGATATGCCGAGTACTAGGTCGTGGCAACTGGAATCCAGAAATGGAGGCGTCCCTTTCGCCTCTCCACCAAAAAGACAGCTCGGAGATCCTTCTAGGCGTGTTGAAGAGACAGAGAGATCCAAGGTTGGCCATGGATTACTTCAGATGGGTCGAGAGAACCACTGGAGAATCACATAGTAACGAAGCTTACACCAGTCTTCTGATTTTAATTTCCAATTCGCAGAAGTACAGTTTGTTAGAGAAGGTTATAGAAGAAATGAGCTTGCTTGGCTACAGCATATCTGTCAACGTATGCATCGACCTAATTGGAGGTTTGATTAAATCAAGGCGTTTAAAAGATGCTTTAAATTTAATTCAAACCTTGAGAAAGTTCAAATACAGGCCGGCTTTCTCATCTTATACGCAATTAATTGGAGCCTTGTGCGAGAACCGTGAACCTGATTTGGCCATTTCCTTGTTTCACCAAATGCCAGATCTAGGGTATGAGATGAATGTACCGCTTTTTACCACACTGGTACGGGCTTTTGCAAGAGAAGGAAAATTGGATTCGGCTTTGAATTTACTGTCTGAGATGAGAAGCATCTCTCTAGATGGAGATTTGATTCTGTACAATGTGTGCATTGATTCTTTTGGTAAGGCTGGGAAGCTAGAGATGGCGTGGAAATTCTTCCACGAGATAAAATCAAATGGCTTGGTACCAGATGAAGTGTCTTATACCAGCATGATTTGGGTTCTTTGTAAGGCTGGGAGAATAGATGAGGCAGAAGAATTATTTGAAGATCTGGAGCAGCACAGTGCAGTACCATGTGCATATGCCTATAGTACCATGATAATGGGGTATGGTATAGTTGGACGATTTGATGATTCATACCGGCTGTTAGAGAGGTTGAAAGAGAGGGGTTGTATTCCTTGTGTGGTGGCATATAATTCGATTCTGACATGTCTTGGTAAAAAAGGGAGAATAAATGAGGCTTTGGATTTTTACAAACAAATGAAGAAAGATACTAGGCCCAATGTCTCAACTTACAACACCATTATAGACATCTTATGCTTGGCAGGTAGAGTAGAGGAGGCATACGATATAAGAAATGAAATGGAAGCATCTGGTATGTTTCCCAACATACAAACAGCTAATATAATGGTGGATAGATTGTGTAAGGCTAAGAGGCTTGATGAGGCATACAAGGTGTTTGATGAATTGTCTCAGAGAGGTTGTGCTCCTAATTCAGTGACTTACTGCTCCTTGATTGATGGTATGGGTAAAAAGGGAAAGTTGGACGAGGCATATAGGTTATTTGAAACTATGCTAGATGCAGGTCTCAACCCTAATGCCGTAGTCTATACTTCTCTAATTAGGAATTTCTTTATTAATGGCAGGAGAGAGGATGGTCATAAATTGTTCAAAGAAATGCAAAATACTGGGTGCAAACCTGATCTTACCCTGCTCAATACATATATGGACTGTGTTTTCAAAGCTCACGAAACTGAGAGAGGTAAATCAATTTTTGAAGATATTAATAAGCATAGTTTATCTCCTGATGCGAGAAGCTATGCTATTTTAATAAATGGTTTAACGAAAGCTGGCCTTGCTAAAGAAACACACAAGTTTTTTTATGAGATGAAAGATAAAGGGCTCGACCTTGATGCACGTGCATATAATGCTGTGATTGATGGATTTTGCAAAGCTGGTAAGGTAGACAAGGCATACCAATTGTTAGAAGAGATGAAGATCAATGCCGTGCCTCCTACCGTTGCTACTTATGGTACGGTAATTGATGGTCTATGTAAAATTGGCAGGTTAGATGAGGCATATGTGCTTTTTGAAGAGGCAAAATTAAAGGGAATTCCAGTAAATGTGATAATTTACAGTAGTCTGATTGATGGGTTTGGAAAGGTAGGTAGAATAGATGAGGCATATTTAATCCTAGAAGAAATGATGCAGAAGGGCTTAGTGCCAAATGTGTACACATGGAATTCTTTAATGGATGCATTAATTAAAGCCGAAGAAGTAAATGAGGCAGTAGTTTGCTTCAATTCCATGAAGGAAATGAAATGTGTTCCCAACACATACACCTATAGTATTCTCATAAACGGACTATGTCGTGTGCAAAAGTATAACAAGGCATTTGTATTTTGGCAAGAGATGCTGAAGGGGGGGTTGGTACCAAATTTGGTAACATATACCACAATGATATCAGGTCTTGCAAAGGCTGGTAATATTACAGATGCAGTCCGCTTATTTGAACGGTTCAAGTCGAATGGGGGTGTGCCCGATTCGGTTAGTTACAATGCTATAATAGAAGGGATGAGTAATGCAGGTAGAGCGGCTGAGGCTTACCAGGTTTTTGAAGAGACCAGGTTGAGGGGTTGTAGGATAAACCCAAAGAGTTGTGTGGTCTTATTGGATGCGTTGCATAAGGCTGAGTGTTTAGAGGAGGCTGCTATTGTTGGTGCTGTCTTGAAGGAGTTGGCTAAGTCACAACATGCTTATAAGTCCTTGTAAGGTAATTATTTTGTGATGTGCCTGGAATGCAGGTTTTTTGCTTACAAGGAAAGACTCTTTATATTTATAGTGAGAGGAAACCAAATCTATATGATGTTTGTGTTCTTTATGAAGAGAAGGAAATATTAAGTTGCTTCCATCCAAATTTTGTCCTGGTAGTATAGTGTCAACCTTTGCTTAGTTTGGTCGTTTTTGTTAATAATTTAGGGTCAAATATGTATATATGATTCTTCTTAACAAAATTGAGACGGGCATATAACAGGTTCATTTATTTTTCCGTTCTTGTATCTTATTCAACTTCTCTTTAAAATAGGTTATTGAAGTCGACATAGCTTGGTCTCCTGTGTATTAGAATTACAGAGAACCATGGTTCTTTCTTCTTAATTCTTATGACCGCTTTGCTTATCTTTTTTTCTATCTGATGGCTCTTAATTCTTCTTTAGTATTACAGAGAGTAATACTTTGCTTGTATTATTCAATTGATCTTATACGAACTATGGTGATTTTTGAAGTCAGCATCATATTGACTTGCTAGTTTTTTTGGAAAAAAAAAACACGTAGTCCCTTGAAAGTGTATAATTATCAACTTTTTTATAATCGCTTTTCTAGAGGGTTTCTTTTGGAATGATGCAACTTAGCCAAATCAGATATGAATTGTACTCCTTGGGGCTTTAAGCTTTGAGTTGAAGTGCGAATCTCTGTTGATAAATCTCGGGATTGGTTTCTTTTCTGACCCAGACCCTCTCTTCACTAATTTTGAAAATAGCCTCTCATTTTTTTTGTTTTTGTGCTTTTGACATGGCATTTCTTTTTCTTTTCTGTTTTATCTTTGTTTATCTTTTTTTCCCCTATTCAATTGCTCTTTAGTATTACAGAGAATAGTACTTTGCTTTTTATTTTTATTTTTAGTTTTATCTTTTTTTCCCTATTCAATTGCTCTTTAGTATTACAGAGAATAGTACTTTGCTTGTAATTATTCAATGGCTCTTTAGTCATCATAATGACTTGCTAGTTTTTTTTTGGGAAAAAAATAACACGTAGTCCCCTTACAAAGTATCATTATCAACTTTTTTATAATCACTTTTCAAGAGGGGTTCTGCTGGAATGATGCAACTTGACCAAATCAGATATGAATTGTACTCCTTGGGGCTTTAATCACTTTTTTTATAATCACTCGCTAATTTTGAATGTATCAGTTTTTTTTTGTGCCTTTGACATGGCAGATCTTTTTTTCTTCCTTTTTTCTTAGATATAGTGCTATTTTTATGCTTTTGAGCTTTGACAACAATATAATGTCTGCTGATTTCTGCTCCAATTGTGACTTTTCATGGGGAAAGTTAGGGCTCATTAGTCAGGCCGTTTTTTTGTTACTCTACTCATTGTGCATCACTTCTTCAAATCCTGAAAAAACTGTTTCTTGCTTGCCTTTCGATTGCTTGATGAAATCATCAGGTGACCACTGTGATTTTCTCTTTTATGTATAAATTATTTTTTTAGTGCCCAGAAAAAATGGTATATGGATCAATCTAAGTTATTCATTTTATATTTTATCAGATAGCTGTATCATTTTTGTAATGTTCGTCTTATTTTTTCAAGAAAATAATTAAATTATAAGTTGGATAGATCGAAGCACTGCTCCTGTCTTCTACGATCAAAAGCACTGCTCTTAGGTGATATAATTATTTTTTTTCAATATGATTTTACTGGTTCAAGTAATTCAGGTATTCTTACCAAATTGTGTGTTAAAATGGAACAGTTTCTTTTTTTTTTTTCAGGTATTGCCGTATTGATTATGATGGAGCAAACCATATGATCATATTCGAGGATGATAGAATTTTTTCCTATGCAGTTTTGACATTATAGCAGATTTATTATCGACTTGAAAATTTGAAAAATGGCTAATGCCAATGAGCCAAGTGGAACAACAACAACAAGAATTATTGTAACCAAGTTATAATTTAATTATAACCAAGTTAAATTAAATTATGCGAGTTATGCGAGTTATAATCAAGTTATAACCAAGTTATAATCAAGTTATGCGAGTTATAACCAAGTTATAATTTATTATCGGGTTATGCGAGTTGGGCAAACAAAATCATTACAAATCGTACTTTCACAGTGCCAGCGGGTCGAAGGACTGAGATTTCAAGTTATGTGATATGGGTCGAAGGATTGAGATTTCACGATATGCGATATGGGTCGAAGGATTGAGATTTCAAGTTATGCGATATGAGTCGAAGGACTGAGATTTCACGATATGCGATATGGGTCGAAGGACTGAGATTTCAAGTTATAATCGGGTTATGCGAGTTATAATCAAGTTATGCGAGTTATAACCAAGTTATAATTTATTATCTGGTTATGCGAGTTGGGCAAACAAAATCATTACAAATCGTACTGTCACAGTGTCAGCGGGTCGAAGGACCGAGATTTCATTCGACGATATGGCTGAGGCATCGCGCAAGAGAGAGTGAGACATGTCAAACGTTAGCCTCGGAGATAGTGGAGGAGACGGAGAAAAAGAGGAACAAATGAGATAGTCAAGTGATGCTTCTAGAATTTTATAAAATACCTCTATTTTTATGCTGCATTTTAAATTATTTCAAACTCGTAGAATTTTAAATGTATAACGAAATAAACGTAACGAAAGTGATCATTTGCATAAAGAAAAGTCATTTGCATCTTACGTTACGTTTAACAAACACAACAAAATTTCTTGCGTTTATACGTCACGACAAAACAAAACGCAAAAGATTCAAAACACAATTCGTTGACAATCCTAACTGTACATTTTCATAGTCATTATATGAGCCCGGATCCCATGCATTGATTCGTGGCATCCCTTCCCGAGCAAATGAAATCCAACCAACAGGGCCCAAGAGAGAAACTCTGCAAGTTTTTGCCGACCACTGTCCACTACTATCATGTTGCTCCTATTTCGAGCTTTGCTTCGTTTTTTTTATATTTCATGGATGTAAAAGAATGTTGACGAGAGAAGGCCAGCTGTAAGTTTACTAGCTGGGAAAAGTTTAGCAAACTAACCCGTGATTTCAACTCGTTTTTTTTAGTTTAATCGGGCACGACATTACGACAAACAACACGCCTATAAGCTAGCTACACTGCATTACTGCTATTCAAGTTGCGGACATTTGATATCACCCTAGAATCCATGAATCCAAGTATGCAACACATGAGATCCCTACACCAGCGACACCAGACAAGTAGAGTTGTATAACGGACTGATCGATAATTTCTTATCAGAATTTCAATCCAATCTGATATACGGGTAAACAATGCTATTTGGTTAACCCACTCGTAGTTCAACCTGACTCATCTATTTTTTTATACACCGATTTTTACGGGTTATATGAATTACGCATGTTGTAATTTCAATTGTGCAAAAATAAAAATAACAACAAAAATAAATTAAAAGTAATTTAATATGTGCTGACTTATAAATTATATTTAGAGATTAATTAATTTTAACCTTAAATTCTTACGATACAAAGTATACAATGACTTTATGTCGGACAGATTATACACCTTGAACAAGTTACCAATTTTTTGTGTAGAGCCCTACAGACGGGCACTAAGAGCAAATTTATTACGACCGTTTGCGCTATTAAGAGATTAAACGAACATATATGATATATCCAACTAACTATATACCAGATGAATGAAAACAGAAGTGGAATTCGGCGATGTCTTGGGCCTTTCACATGTACTTTCACAAGGTCTTATCATGTATTTGCAGAAATTCGAGAATTTACCAAACAGTTCAAATTAGTTATCCCCAACCAAACAAGGAGCATTATTTTCTTGTATCAACCAAGTCCAGTTAATCCGAGGGAAAGCAACAAAAAGGGGGGGAAAAAGGAGGAGAAATATAAGGAAAACCAATTCTAATCCTGCTTGCTGATTGAAGCAACTAAAACAATATAAGGAAAATTGAGCACTTAAAATGAGGTGCAGCTCAGAAGAGGGTTAATGCATCGGAGACCCGCCATGTGCCTCGTCAGTTTCCTCATCTTTACGTGCTGCAGCACGAAGCTGACGTTGTTCCTCTTTATATACTCTGTTTCTCCTTTGGAACTGAAACAACAAGGAAGTATTAACAAACAAGATCAGAAACTGAATCATCCGAAGTAAATACAAATATTGATGGACTAAATGACATCCCCGAAGCAACATTGCAACAAATTCTCCACTCTGTCACGTGTCACATCAGTATTCAGTACTACAGATCAATAACCATATGGCTAAATCCAGCACCTCATAGGAAAGGATTCACAAAACTAAATTTGGAATCTCTTGCAAAGTTTGATATTGCTCGATTCTCTAAAAGTAACACTGAATGTTAAAAAAGAAATAAGTTCCAAACAAAAAGGCAAACAAAGATAATATAAGATAGATCAGGTACAAGTGTGCTCAATGAGAAGATGGCAATAATTAACAGATGGACATTTGCTCCACAAGAAGCAATGAATATAAGAATTTCCAGGTAGAAGAATAACATAATAGTATAATGAAAAAATTCAATAATAAAAGAACATAGGAAAAAAGAAAGATAGCCACAAACACAAAAAAGTAAAATGCAGATGCATTGATTGAATCAATTGAAAGCGACCAATTCACAAGCTACTTAATAGTTCAGCTGTTTACAATTGTTTTTAATTCAATTATCTGCAACCAATTAAATACATGAGGCTGTTCAGCTAGTTGGAACAGATAGATATTAGGAGGAAATTAAGTAGAGTAATTTCTGAAAACAATTGGAATATAATTGACTAGTGATATAAATATATCATGAGGGAAATATTGCAATCAAAAGTCTCCAATTCGCAAATTGGGTCCTCCACCGGCTTTGGACCAGGGCCTATTTTACTTTACCAAATGGAGTTCGAACAATATAAAAGATCTTCACTCCTACTCCTTAGTTAACTTATAATTAAAGATATACCACAAGAAAGAGCTCTATAACAAAAAAGATCTCCGATCCTTACTCCTTAGCCAAGGGGACCTAAATGAGGGCCAGCCCAGGTATGTGCCTAGGCTTGGTTTTTCAAATTTCTATTTAAGGCTAGACCAACAAACTGAACCATAAAACAAAGCCGTGCCTGGGCTTGAAGCTTTGGGAAATGAATATTGTGGGTATTATTTTGGCAAAATGAATTTGTTCCTGTGCTTAATTATTTTCTGGGTACGCCACTGTCCTTAGATAAGCCTATAATTAAAGATATATCACAAGAAAAGACTCTATAACCAAATAAGACCCCATAAACCCTAAAAAACATGTTGCTATTAAAGAAGTAATTTGAGTAATCCATGTGGCCAGTGAACTTGTTCCTGATTCCCAAAATGGCCTACACAGAGAACTTCTATCTATCTAGTTCAATAGAACATTCAACAGGACACAAGATTTCCTAACGACACCAGGATTTTATGATGAATTAGTGAAATTCATAGAATCATACCTAATAATAATCACCTATTTTTTATTTAAGCATTCCTTACCAACGATTTAATTAAATTTTATACTAGATAACCACCACATTTACCACTAAAACAAAAACGACCAAACCAAGGTCGTAGAACGATCCTGTCGCAGTAGATCGATTGGAACTTGACAATTTAAGAGATAACCGCATCGAATAGATCGATCGATTCGGGTCTAAATCTAGGATTAGAGAAGGGATACACTTAGGAGGCTGTACCTCTTTGGAGTGGTGGAGGCACTCGAGGTAGTCTTCGCGAACGAGGAAGCAATCTTTCGGCTCGCGACAGCGCGACATGCACTCGCTGAAATCAACCCAGAAATCGTAGCATCGTCCCTTGTTCCCTGTTATTCCCCATCCCGAGGCCATCGTCGCCTCCTCTCTTTCTCTCTCTGATTTGGAAATGGCGAGAGAGGTTAGCTAGGTGAAGAGGATGTTTACATATCGACCCTGAGTAATTGAGGAATTTTAGTTCCAGCCCAATGTTCTTGAAATATAAAGGCCCGCTTGAAATGATTGGGGCATACTTTTATGGGTAAAGCCCATTAAAATGTTCTTGAAATAAAAAGGCCCGCTTGAAATGATTGGGGCATACTTTTATGGGTAAAGCCCATTAAAACGTTTCATGCCCTGCCCTTGACACGCACAAAACCTATTCAACGTTTAGTCTTAAATATAAGACTGGTACAAAGTTAGATTATGAAGGCTAAGACGTTACAAAGTTAGATTATGAAAGCTAGAGTTGTTAACGCAATATGTTTTTAACGTTTTGTGTTTCGCGAACGACATAACATTAAATGCAAGAGATTTTGATTGTGTTCAGTAAACGAAACGTTTAACGCAAATTTTCGGACTTCGTCGAGTTAAACACAACGAAAACACAATAGACTCGTTACGTTTCGTTTTAACTGTTTCTTACGTCGTGCTTATATAAAATTATAAAATCATGCTTTATTAAAATTTTAAATGATACTAAAAATATATCATGCTTATATAAAAAAATACATCATGTTTATATAAAATAATTATATCATGCTTATATAAAAAATTATACTAATTAAATAACGTATCATCACATTCATTAAGGGTTCTGGAAAATTAAAACAATAATTAAATACATGATCTTGCCGAAGTTAGTAATTAAATATAAAATGATATACATGCCTCTTTAGTTTTAATTGTGCCTCTTTGTTTTGTCTTTCTCTTCTAGAATACTATGTATCTTTTCTTCTTAAGCGTTCTGCACTATTTCTCTGTCTTTTCTCTCCCTCTTCTGCACCATTTTGTTTTCCTCTTCTGCACTATCAACCACCTCACATCTTCGCTCAGATTTGAAAGGTATGTACCGACAAAAACTTCACCTCTTAGCTCAATGTTCATTATTAGTCCAAAATTAGAAATTATCGCTTTGCAATTAGTCCAAAATTAGTTAAATTAATATATTGGAATGATGCACTCTTAATTTGTTCACTGGTCACTTTCATTATTCAGTTCAATTTAGGGTTTTTGTTTAGGATTTATGATATATTTACTGATGAGTTATTTTAGGTTTTAGGATTTAGGGTAATGAATTGTTTTATACGTTAGAAATGTTCACTCGATATTTTGTGGATACTGTTATCGTGTTTGGCTCATGTTTGGCTAGGATTAGGGTATATTCACTGATCTTACTTTGAATTGTTGATAAGTTAGATTGTTTTATAAGTTTGAATTTTAGGTGTATAACTAGGTATAATTTGAAGATCTAGTTTGAAACTATATAGAAAGTTTTTTTATGTATAATTAGGTAATGAACTGAAAGTGCCATCATTTGAGAATATAGTTTTAATGAAAAAATAGAAAGAAATATATTACTATATAGAAAGAAATAGAAATTGACAATGCCACCATTTATTTTTTACAAAGCAGATCAAGAAGTTTAAGGAAGGTTGTGCAAATCATTCCCCGATATTTTCATCCTTACAATTTCATATATCCTGATTTGGAGTCAATGGCGAAGGAATTGGAGGCACAAGCACTGACCAAGGATCCACGAAAGAGCAGCAGAAAGAGAAAAAGAGAGCACCAAGGATCTGACATAAAGAACTTTTTTATCAATTAAAAATACAATTTCTGAAGATCAATATTAATTATTTATAAAATCTAGTTTTAATCTGAAAATACAATAGTAAGAACTTTTCTTTATTTATTTCATGTTCAGTAGATTGGAGTCTTCTGAAAGATGAAGACTCTAATGACGACTCGTATGATTTTGTGTACCCCTCCCCAGTCGAAGCCCCAATATACAAAACTAGCATGTACGTACCTAGAGGAGAAAAATGGCTTTCAGATAAGCCCTTGAGTATCATTCTTCTGGCTAACTCATATACTACTGACTTTTGATTGTTGTATAGGATTTATAAGAGATTTTTGTTTGTTTAGTGTTAAGATTTGTTGTGGAACTGGTGTTTGTTTAATGTTATGTTTGAATAGTTGAATAGTTGAATTGTTAAATATTGATGTGATGAAAAAGGGTTAAATTTAATATTATGTTTTGATTTGTTTCAATTTGTTTTGATTGTATAGACTTTACACATAATTTTTCTATTTTCTCGGGTTTTTCATTTTTTTTTGCTTTGTTGTAAACTTTAAAAAAATGAAAGGTTTTAACGATTTAGTCGTTAATTTAAACGAAACGTTCAATGTAAAAAAATCTAACATTTATTAAACACAAAGAAACACACAAGAAAAAAAATGTTACACTCTTAGAATGCAACAGTTAATGCAAATTGATATTTGAGTCGTGTTTTTGACAACGCTAATGACGGCATATATCCTTTAGAATAATGTATTAATATGAGATTATGAAGCGCATATATAGGTGCGCTTGGAACATTGTCCTGAGCACATGTGTAATTCATTATGAAGCATATATAGTCTGGCATGAATCAGATTAGTTCGATAGCATTGAATGACAATGAGAAATGTAGTTAGTCATCCTGCAGATATTTTAACGTTGGTAATTTGCCTAGATAAATGTATCGTCATGAATCACATAAAATATACATGCCATTTCCTTTTTAGGGAGATGCCAATTACCAATGCTTGTTTTTTTTCAAACAAATTGCAGGGGTACAGAAAACTAACACTTCAAAACGTTATTTCATTTTTTTTTCCTTTAGTAGTAGTCGATATTTTAATATTGTCCAACCGTCATATTAGACGACTTCCATTTCTTACCACCAATACGTACTATAATTTAGCAATTAATCAGCTTTTAGTCATGACGTGAAACAAACCAAATCGAGCATATGTATTACAAAATGAACACATCAGTATCCGATCCGTCTTGCAAAGAATAAATAACAATCAATTAAATTATAAAAATAAAAAATGAAGCATCATGTACATGATACAATCTATCCTTCAGAAGATCATACTGTGAGCAATACTTTCTATGTAGAGCTACTAATGAATAGATTTCAGTCCATGAGGAATTAAAATCCATTATCAAATTAAACTCATTATTATCTATTCATGTTCAACTCATTTTATAATCTAATAATGTTCATTATTTATCCATAAGCTAACAATGCAAACCTGACCTGATTCTGAACACCACAATGCATAATTTTCTTTAAATTAAAGTTCTTTCGTCATTGTATCGAATAATTTAGATTTTTTTGTGCGAATAACTTTTCTCTTTATGAAATAGAGAGTTAGAACTTAATTAATCTATTAGAATGTTTGAACATATTTGCATTTAATCTAATCTCATATTGAGATCGCAATTAGTTCAGTTTCGTTTTAGCAATTATATTTGAACTGAACTTCAACCAAAATAAAAAAATAATCTATTTCATAAATGTTCAATAGTATCCGGCCTATCTTATCCATAAACCGTCAAAGTTCATCAGCAACACTATTTGTATGGTACAAAAATTAAAATACTACAGATCAAGGCACTGACAAACGTAGCAAGAGTGTGTGTGCAGATGCGGACACACAAATGCCACTATAATTCCTCAAACCCTTCTTCGTCGGCTTCTTCTTCCATCCTTCCAACATGCATTCTCCAAATCTCCATCTACCAATCAATAAAAGAAGGAAAAAATATAAATAATAATATAAGCATCATATCCAACAGGCACAACCATTGTCTAAAATATGGTTCTTTTTTCTAAGATATCCCTGTCTATTTGTGGTTTTGTGTTATCACTAATTTGTGTACGCCTCCTTTTCTTGCTAATGTGAATCCTTTTCTCTTGTCAGGAAAGAGCTGCAAACACTCAAATTTTCTAAGATAATATTTGTGTACCAATTTTACATCACTATCATCTGTTCTGAATAAAAGGAACCATTTCTTATCAATCGAATTCAGATTTTTCATGTTGCTAAACTACTTTGCTCAGCCTTACTTGTGCATCTGACATGCGCAACTGCTCTGCCACAAAAAGTACACTATCTGGAGTTTCAAAACCTGCATCTGAATCAGAACCGGAGTTGCCTGCAACTTCACTGTATTTAACTATGCTGCCCCGGAAACCATGTCTGAGAAACACCTTTTCCAGCCATTCCTCTTTTGTACCCTGCTATACATGGAAACATTGTCACCAACAAAAAAGAAGTTCAAATGGTGAAATGAGTTGGATTTATTACCCTGGGTTATTGAATGAATTACCCTTGCAAATGGAGCATTTTCCCAGAGTAATATAGGATTTATCATGTACTCCCCTGAAAGTCATGAAACTGTCTTCTCCAATTTTGTGTTCCTGTTGTTTCTCTTCACGATTGGAAGACAAACAGGGACTGCACTTTATTGCAGAACCAAGAGATGGGTATAGTTTGATGAGTACTTCCAGGTTGAAGTTGCCAATATATTATCTTGAGGTCTTCATAGGATACACGTGTAAAGTTTTCTGTTTCCATTAGTAGGTAAAAAATAAACATACTTACTGATACTATCCAATTTGCTGGAATATGCAATTCTCCAAAGAAAATACTTCCTTTCATAGCTAAACTACTAATCAAAAGCAACAATTCTTCAAAGCCAATTGAATTTGGGAGAGGCAAGCCCTGCATATCATCAAAATGCCAATCTCAGAGTAGCACTGAGTCACAACAATGCTACTAAATGTGTTGTGTAATTTGTTAACTACAGATTTACATAACATGCTACTAATCTTTCTGAAGATCTAGTCAGCACAAAAAAAAAATCACACTAGACTGTATAAAAATGCAACAGGAAAACGTAAGTAGACCTATCTTGCTACAACATGATATACTCCATCCCCAAACCAATAAAATTAATACAAACTTATGGATCTCCGAACAAAACTCAAACACTTCACTTCCCTTTCTTTTTCTTTTTTGTACCATATAGAAGGTGAGGAAGGATCGAGTCTCTGGGCATTTTAAAGCAATTGATGGTACAAAGAAATATATTAGTACTTTCTGGAATACTTGATACTCAGAATGTTCTGTAAAGCGTCTAAGATATTTTTCACATTTAGACATTTGCAAGGCTTACATGATATTTTCATGAGAGTAGCTTAGAACATACCTGGAGCATCCATAAACTGGGCTGATTTCCATTGAAGCCATCTTTACACAACGTTTCTTGTAAATTTCTCGACTCAATAGGACAATGAAACAGGACGCAGTTTCTAGAAGTCTTAGTTCCTATTTCTGATGTATCAAAATACAAAAGAAAGCATATAAGAAGAGTTTAAAATGTAAAAAGATGTTAGTTCTGAGACAGACTAAGTTAGAGAAGGGCTGATCGTTGTTGACCTTGCCTGATTGGCAACAACCAGATTAATCCGAAAATGGGTTTAATGGTTAGGGTCCCACCAGCACTTCTAGATCTAATGATGGGTCTATTTGAGAGTATTACCTGCTGGCAATAAGTATTGTTGCTTTGACCACCCAAATTAAGCTTAGTAACAAGAGGAAACAAATTCCAATATTAACCAAAATCAACAAAAATTAACAGTTTGACCAATCATTGGTTCACGACAATGTAACTCAGCACGCAAGTCAAAGGGTTGGGTCCCGGTCAGTACTTGATGACTCTTTGCAGTATTATCTGGCTCAATAAGTTCAATATTTAACAAAAAATCTATGATCTACCCCTATAAAGTGTCTTAAGTGACAGGTATGACCCTACCTTTAAGCCTTTTAGTTCCCAACTCGAAAACTCTTTCAGGAGATAGGTCATATATGACTGACAAGCGGGGCCAATTCAGCCTGTATGGTCGTGTGTCCATACCATCTGACAATAAAACAATCTGTAAGGTATAAGATTAAGTATAAAGCATTATTGATACTGAGGAAGACACCATCTGCAACTGCTAGATACTGGTACCTGGCCTAGAGGGGTGTGCTAGTGTGAGATCAGTCTACCAAAACAATTTAAGTCTCATATGAGCACATACACTTCAATTAACAGATTATATTTAGTCTCTTTAAACTTCCATTGACGCAATTAAGGTTAAATAAGATATTCTCCCGAATTTATCCTCCGATGAAGGCAGTTTTGGTCCAATTAACTTAACAGGGAAAAAAATCCAAACAAATACTGAGAAAACAAAGAAGAAACTAGTTCAAACTATAACCAGAGATACATTCAGTGCTTGAATTTCAGAAATAACTCAATGTACCTGCCTGAACTGGTCTGAAGTGTTCAAAAGCTGGTGCAATCTTTCATCAATAAACTTTGTTGCCAATCTATAATGGCACAAATCAGAGACAGCGTGAAAGGATTTCACGATACTATCACCGCTCGTGTCGATCGATAGAAGGCCACGAGCATAAGTATCGATGAAAAGAGGATCTGGCATTCCCAAAAAGAAAAAGGAAAAATTTGAGTAGATTGAACAAAAATGGGTTACAGTATTAACTGAGATGAACCAAAATTGGAAAGAAGAAAGGAGGGAAACCGGAGCGACGGGATTCTTGGTCGCGTATCCACGCGGCGGTGAGAGCGGCTCGTAGAAGCGGGTCAGATTCTTCATGTTCAAACCGGGCGGCAACCCGATAGAACCCGACTCGAGAAGGATTAGGAGTGAGTTTCTTGTTTCCCCAAGGGGAAGAAACGAGTGGCTCAAGGCGGAGGAAGGAACAACGGCTGATAGCTGCCATAGTTCGTTTCCACTGTTGCACACTTGCACTTGAGCAGCTGAGCTTGGCCACAATTTTACCAGACGGTTTTGTTTGTGCACAGACCTGGAAACCGTATTCTATTTTTGTTTCTCTGCTTTCTCCGAACTAAATCTGAACCGTTAGATTAAAAAATCGTATAAACTCGTTTATACGATTTTTTTTCTACAATCAAGTCCAGTTTCCTAAATACCGGAGCGACCCTACTTACCAGAGCATAAGACGCACATTCTTCTAAGGGACATCTCCATTCAGAAAAAAAATTGAGAGCATCATAATTCATCCCCGCCGCTTCTTCTCAAATCTCAAGCCACCTCCATCCCCTCTCCGTGTCATTCTCACTCTCACTCACCATACGTTACAAACGATAAACGATAAACGAACACCGCAAACTCCAAACAGAAGGAACACCACCACACCTAACCTAAAAATTCACCTATCCAGCCCCACTAACACCTACTACAAACAACAGTTATTCCTCTTTCCTGTTTCCTGATTCCCCTTTAGGGATTCCATCTTTCCCATTATGGCCTCCACCGGACCTGTCCCTTTGACCACAGCACGAGGTCCCCTTCTAATCCGCGCTCGTCTCTCGATGCACGACGACACCGACTCTGACATCTCTCCAGTCTACTCCGACATCTCTGGCGACTCCTACGAGAGCGCCTCCGACCCGGGCGGAGAGACAATGACGATGGCAAGTGGCACGACTGGTCTGGAGTCTTCCAGTGGTGTTTTTGGGAGGAACTTTTCAATGCCTAAAGCAAAAATTAGTGGAGATGAAGAGTATGAGAGTTTAGGAGAGGAAGAAGTGGACAGTGATTGGCCCGTTGGTGCCGCCAAAGTACTTCCCACTGAGAAAGAATTGAATTTGGTTGAGAATGTGTCGAAAGATGGTTCTTTAGAAGCTACTGACATACCAGGTAAAGATTCTAGTATCACAGAACAATGTAATTGAAATGAATATGAATACATGATCCTTTGTAGCTGGAAGCTTCGGTTTTGTTTGCTTTATGATAATCGAACTTCGAAGAAAAACAATTTAGTATTTATATGCTATCTTGTACTGCTGTACATACTGGCTTTGTGATGAACTGCTGGTGCTGATACAGTCCCATTTTCTTGGAACCAAACAAATAATAATATTAATCTCAACTTGAAAACTTTATATAATGTATATGAAATTTCAATGATTCTGGGTTCCCTTAGTTAATTTAAAGTTATAAATGAAAACAATGGGAGCTGGTTGCTAGATATTGTGAACTATAATTTTATTGTGTGCTTCTAATAATCTTTTTCCCGACAATCTATTCTTATTGAAGAAAATCTTTGATGACAAATGTCGTAGCTATGGCTTTTCTGGGAAGTAAAACATTCTATTCTGTTACTATGTCCATTATCCAGAACATAAAAATTTGGTGTTAAAAACATTTAACATTCAAGTACCTTTTCTCTTAACATGAAAGTTAGCATTCCTCGCACTCTTTCAGGCAAGGAGGCATTTCTTGATGGAGATGATTCTTCAACTTATCTCAAAGAGGCATCAACATCTGATGGTAATAAACTAATAATACACTTACAGATTTTTTTTAATATACCCTTGTGCATAAATAGTTGTAATTTTGTCTTGTAAAGTAGTTCTAAACCTTACAAACCATAGTCGTGTGGTGGACCAGCCATCTGCTGATGTTTAAGTGTCAATATGCTTCTCGGCAATTACTCAAACACATAGATTAAATAAATTGGAATCTGATATGGTTACCCTAACACGTTTATGTGAAGATTTTGCTAATAGCTTCAGCAGAGAATGACCATAAAGAAGCAAGCAAGCATTGAATTAGTTGTATTGTTTAAATTGTTAAGGTTCAATAATGCTATCTTCTATAGGTATCATTGAAGGAAACAATGATAGAGAAGTCAGCAGCTGGGCTAAAACTGAGCTGCAAGATGAAAATCTAGAATCTGAGGTTGTTGCAGAAAACATTGGAGTACAATCATACTCACTGGATAGATACAATTACGATAAAAATGGTGAAGATTTGGTGTATAGTGTGGAAAATTCAAATAAGAAATCAGTAACAATTAATAGTTCAGAAGACAAAGAAGCTAGATTTGAACCTGAGTTCGACACTGTTGAAGACAGAAGTCCCCACTCGGTACCTTCACTAGAAGATGTCAACAGTGAAAAGGTTGGCAAGAACCTTTTATTTAGGGTTGAAGATGCCCATCATAAACCGGTAGAAGGGGACGAAAATGGAGACACAAGACACTACAAATTGTCTACAGACAGAGGGAAGGAAACGATAACAGCAGATGCCATTTATTTTGACGAGGCAGCTGATAATGAGTCATCAGTTACTACTTTAAATTTCGATGAAGAAAATTTGCATGAAAGCGAACAAGGAGAGACAATCGAGTTTGACCCTGCAGCGCTTGCTGCTTTAATTCGCCAAGCAACAGGCGCCCCAGCAGACGCGACAATCGCCATCACCTCTGCTCCAGATGGAACCAGACTTTTCTCTGTCAACCAGGCGCTACCTGCTGACACCAATCCAGTTTCCATGTCCACTCACACAGTAAGTTTTGAAGGAAACCTAGCTGATGCATCTCTCAGTGCCAGTTGTGATAATTTTGTGAATTCATTGACTGAAGATCAGAAGAAAGTGTATGAAAAGGTCAATTTGACACGGGTGAAGTTTATACGGCTGATTAATCGGCTAGGATTGTCGGTTGAAGAGAATAGAACTGCATCTGAAGTGCTTAACCGGCTAAATGTAGCTGAAAGTCTTAACCTCAAAATCTGGCTTGATGATGCCAAAACACTTGAAAAGGCCAAGAGGGAGGCATTGTGTCTTGATGCTGCTGGAAATGATCTGAACTTTTCATGTACCATTTTGGTGCTTGGTAAAACAGGTGTTGGGAAAAGTTCCTTAATAAACTCAATTTTCAAAAGTGAGATGTCTCACACTGCTGCTTTTAACACTGGTACTGACCGTGTTAGGGAGATTGTTGGAGTAATTGATGGGGTTGTTCTTCGTGTGGTAGATACACCAGGTCTAAGTACCTCTGTCATGGATCAAGGTGCAAATCGGAAGCTTTTGTCATCTATAAAGAGGCATGTCAAAAAGTACCCACCAGATGTTGTGCTGTATGTAGATAGGGTTGATCTGCAAACCCGAAATTTTAATGACATACCCATCTTAACATCTATTACTGAAACCTTGGGCAGGGCAGTATGGCAAAATGTAGTCAGAGTTCTGACACATGCAGGGTCAGACCCGCCTGAGGGCCCATCGGGGGCTCAGTTGAAGTATGAAACATACATATCACAACAGATTATTGCAACACAGCGAGCCATACATATGGCCACACAGGATATGGCCTTATCAAATCCAGTCGCCTTAGTTGATAATCATGCTGCGTGTGGAACCAACCAGAGAGGCGAACGGATGTTGCCTAATGGAATTGCATGGAGGCCTAACCTTCTTCTGTTGTGTTACTCAGTCAAGATTCTGTCAGAAGTTCATTCTGTGTTGAAATCTGATGACCTTGCTTTATCAGATGCTGTTTTTGATTTGGGCATGTTTCGCTTACCTCTTCAGTTTTTTCTTTCATCTCTGTTGCGATCTAGGCCACACCTGAAACAGACAGGTGGGACTGTGGAGGTGGACAATGATAGCCATGAGCTCTCCGATTCGGATCTAGAGAGAGGAGAGGATGAGTATGATACATTACCACCTTTCAAACCACTAAAGACATCTGAAATCGAGAAACTTAGCAGGGGGCAGAAAAAGATGTATTTGGAGGAGTATGCATACCGTATTAAGTTGTTTGAGAAAAAACAGAAGGAGGCAGTGAGAAGATCAAAGGAGATGAAAAGGAACATGTCAGATGCTGCAGTTGAAGGTGTAGGTGATTTGGGTGAGGAACAAGGTGTAGTGAAATCTGTGCATATTAATGACTTGGCCTTGCCACTCTCATTTGATGGAGACTGCCTTTCATACCGGTACCGTTCCTTGGAGAATATCAATTCGTGGGTGCAGGTTCGAGCTGTTGCTGATGCGCAAGGGTGGGACCATGATTGTGGGTAAGAAAACCATTTGAAGAAAATTGTATTCTCATTTCCAAAGATCACTATATTAGGCAAAAAAAAACCTCTTTTGAGTGGTTTAAAGGGAATAAAAGTGGATTAGTTCAAAAGAATATTGATATATCTGATAGTTCTTGTATTTCATTTTCTTTTTCACACAGGCTTAATGGGGTGATTGTGGATCATAGCCCTGTTATAGGGGGTCGATTCCCGGCCTCAGCATGGGTACAGCTTAAAAAGAACAAGGAAGAATTTATTATTCATCTAGACTCATCTATATGCACCAGGCATGGTAAAGCAGGGTCCAGCTTAACCAGTCTGGAGATTGAAAAGTCCGGGAATTACATGGCATGCATCCTTCACGGCGAGACCAGATTAAAAAACCTATTAAGACTCTCAACCACAGGGGGCATCTCAGTTGGTTTTTCAGGGGACACGGTCTCCTCTGGTTGGAAGATGGCTAATCATGCACGCATTTCTAAACAGGTGACATTAACTGGTACCACGGGCATGGTGCGTGCAAAGGATGGTGCTGTTTATGGGTGCGATCTGGAGGCGCAAATCAGGAGTAAGGATTACCCTGTCGAACAATGTCAATCATCCATCAAACTGAATCTGGTGAAGTTGAAAGAAGTTCTGTCAATAGGTGCCAGTTTCAAAACCCAACTTGAGCTCAGTCCCGGTTCAAAATTATCAGTTAATTTGGGAGTTGATGGCAAAAGGAGTGGGCATCTGAGTGTTAATGTGAAATCCTCGGACCAGACTCAGATTACCATTTTGGGTCTAATTTCATTAGGAGTTGCCGTTTTTAACAGGTTCCATATGGACAGTAGGAATGCCTCTGCAGGCGATAAAATTTTGCAATGAAACCTTTATAGTTTATCATTTTTTAATTATGTTTAACCCTTCAAGTCTGTTTGGATGGATGTATCTTGAGTTTTCAGGTCTAGTTTATTTAGTTTTATCTTTCTAGGGTTCATAATTAGAACCATTTTATTTTAGAATGGAAGAAGGGAGCCTTGACGCAGCAATAAAGCCGTTGCTTTGTGATTGAGGTCACAAGTTCGAGTTGTGGAAAAAGCCTCTTGTAGAAATGTAGGAAAATGTTCTGTACAAAGACTCCAAAGTGGTTCGACCCTTTCTTAGACTTCGCTCAAGCAGAAGCTACGTGCATCGAGCCGCCCTTTAGTTTAGAATGGAAGAGGATTTGGATGAGGGTAGATTATGCAGTCATTGTTAATATTTGTAGTATTTCATATTGAGCAGCTTCTCCTAATATCTAGGCAATTATTGTTTGAAGTTCTTTTGATATTGTATTTTTGGTATACTGCAAGTTTGTCGACTTGATCGTAATGCATTCTGAGATACTGGCAGACAGTATATTCTGACATGCATTCAACTTCTCAAACTGAATTGACAGAGTCCAATCCTTTTCTTTCTGGAATTAGGATTGAAAGTTGGATTATGAGCGGTTTAGTAGTACCATTTCTTCTGTTCTTTGAATTTTTCTTTTCACCATCTCACACGTAGAATATATACAGCTGAATTGATGACTTTGTTCCATCAAGTCGTGTCACTAGTACGGAATTTAATGCCTTTACGTCTGGTTCGTCTGGTTTGTGCTATTGGATTCTGAAAAGCTAATTCTTACGACATTCCTGTAAGTAGCAATGGAAGGATGCTATTGTAAAGAACAGGATTCTGCATTTCTGCTTATGAGACACCGACCTACTTGTACACCTAATTCTACTTTTAGATACTGAATTTCTCCGAGTAAAGTTTATTTTTACGGGAAAATTTACAAAATTACCCGCTTAGAGAATATTTGAGTCTTCCTCCAGAAATAGGGTCCCAAATACCACCTCATAAACAAACATAATATTTTTTTTAAGCTGACACACTGCAGCAAGCAAATAATTGTTCAGAATTTTATTTTTAAGCCCTTTTCAACTTTCAAATTTGCACAAACACCAAACTTAAGATCTGGTATTTCAGTATAGGAACAACATAGAATTAAGGTTTCAAGATCCCACTGAACTTAACCATTTGAACAGAGAATTTTGAGAACCAAAAAGGGAAGTCTAATTGAATTAGTTCAGCTTAGAAGGGTCCTTTCTGTAAATTTTCCTTCACCATTTCACTTAGCCACCTTCTCATACGAAAGATAAACTGGAAAAATATTAAAACCTTATGTACAGTAAATATGTAACTGAAATTTCATTCACGTGGGCAATTAATTGAGAAATTGAACAGCAGCAGCAACAACAACAAAGCCTTTAGTTCTAAATAAGTTGGGGTAGTCAATTGAGAAACTGAACAAAAAAAAAAGAAAAAAATAATTTTGTCATGGAAGCAGCCAATAAAATTTGATTTGAGCAAAACTCTGATGGATCTGGTTACTCATCATTCAGTTCTTATGTAAGTCCAACCTGGCCATTCGAGATATGCAAGAAATAGTATTTTATCATCAAAATATCCTATCTTGATGAATATCTAACTTTTGAGGACTGCCACTTTGATATTTTTCAAAAAAAGTTAAATCTGTCAAGACTTCAGTTGATTAAAATCTATATATATGCGATTTTTTTAGTAGTCAAGATGTGATTTGGAATTATTCTTATAATAAATTCCAGATCAGGCTAGCTAGATAGTAGATACAGACTGCACATCCATGCTTTGTAGATCAAGTTATTATGAACATTAAAGCAAAATAGTGAAATTAGTTTTCATTAATCATCCTTCACAACATACTTATTACTAGCATACAGTGGTACAACTAACACAAGCTCCAAGATGTGTTAATTTCTCTTTAAGGTTTTTCATGTATGGCCCCAAGGCCCCAAGAACATAACTCTCCTAATCGGATCTTCGGTTGCGGGTTTTCTGCGATCCTCACCATGGCTCGAGAAACCGTGAACCTGTCGTGCAGTCTTCTCTGTCGATACAACGGCTGCACCATATGCCTTTCTGAGTTTATCACCAATTGCTTGCTTCATCTCAAGTGCCCAAGAGGTTTCTCCTGGTATATGTGGAGGCTTCATCTCTCCTCAATTGGGGATTAGTTTTGTTATTCTTTTCAATTGCCAGGAGGAGGGCTCAATTTATAGAGCCCCGGGGCTGCTATGGAGCATATCGGGTCGGGTTAACATCTTATTTACAAATACAGTTTTTCAAACTGTATCCACAATGACAGTAACTATCACTGTTTTATCAAGTGATCTTTTTCAGTGTTAGCCTATTTCTAATCTTCTGTTTGTTATATGCTTAATAATAATATCTTCTTTCTTCACATGGAATCAAGGATCCATAATTGACTCTTGAGGGTTTGATAGATATTGGGTTTCAGGTTATTGGATCCACTACATCAGAATAATTGCAGCTGGTCCACCTGTCCTATAATTATGCTTGGCATTGCATGGGAAACTGTGGCAAATCATGCTTGAAAAAATAGGATGTAGATAATTAGGGGGAAAAAATGAAAAATAAAGAGATAGTGCAAGGTGTTGTCCTGGGGCCCATACATGGGCCATTGCTGACTAGGATTCTTATTCTTATTCAACATTTGGTTTATTTCAATTGGCTTAATATTCACTATCAACAAGAATTGTCTTCTATTCTTTCGTGCCATTTTTATTGATCTGACAAGGATGGCATGTGAAGCAAAGCCCTGATCTCTGTCTATTTATCTGTTAGTCTATTTATCAATTTTAGTTGAAAAGTCGTTACAAAACAATTGCAGATATAGTATCTAAATATCATAAGATTCATGTATGTATGGATAACCTCAACTATTAATTTATCATCTCATTCTTAATTTTAAAAAATAAATGACCATGATACCCTTTTTAAGTTAAAATAAATTAATATTGATGAACTTTTAGTTTGTAAAAAGTTCGTAATTTCCTAAAACATATGTTGTTTATTAAATATAATCATAATACATAATATGTTTGCTCTTTTTTCTTGTTTTTTTGTATGATTCTTTTATTTAGCTTTGTTAAATTAGAAGTTCACACATAATATTGGAATGTTCTTGATAAATTTAGTGTTGTTTAATTAATTTTATGAGTCATAATACTTTACAATTTGATATCAATTTTAAATTAATAGAATGTGTCACTTCACCTTGTTCCCTAATTTTAATATATAAATAAAATATATTTATTAATTTTAATAATTTATACACTCTAATTTTTTAATTAAGTAAAAAAATAATCATTCAAAAATAAAAAATGAAACGACGAACATATATTTAAATGTCTACAACTTTTTCGAAAGAAAAGAGTTACTTTTTGCAAAATATAAATCTTCAAAACGTAAATATTGGGGTAAGATTGGGGTAAGGTTGGTACTTAGTAGTTAATTGAATCTTTCTTATTCTCAACACTTTTTATTTATTTAGTCTTATGCTATATTCTATGATGATCGTTATTATAAGAAGTATTTTATATATCATACATGTTTTTTTTTTCAAGTGTACTATATATTTGAAACAACTAGTGTGCGTACATGTTTCAACCAATCTTAACATCTATTTTATTTAGCCTACGCTCCATTATCTGATGAATATTATTATTGAAAATATTTTGTATACAATACATATCTTTAAATGTACAACATATTTGAAACAACTAGTATGCACACATATTTCAACTAATTTGAACACATTTTTTTATTTAGTCCACACCACAATCTGTAATGAATACAATTTGAAAATATTTTGTATACCATACATATTTTCAAGTACACAACATACTTGAAACAATTAGTATGCACACATGTTTTAACTAATCTTAACACCTATTGTATTTAGTCCACGTCATATTTTGTGATGAACATTATTATTGAAAGTATTTTGTATATCATATATATTTTCAAATGCACGACATACTTGAAACAACTAGTGTTCACACTATTTTCAACTAATTTGAACACTTTTTTATTTAGTATATGCTCCATTATATGATGAACATTATTATTGAAAGTATTTTGTATATCATACATGTTTTCAAGTGCACAACATATTTGAAATTCACACATGTTTCAACTAATTTTAACATCTATTTTATTTAGTCTACGTACAAGATACAGAGTATGAAAACGTTCGGGATAATGTATAGGACGGAAACATTCAGAAGAGCGTGTGCGGCGGAACTTTTCTTTTTCGTTTTTTACTCTTTGATTTTTCTCTTTTGACAAAGTTAGTTAGGAGACAGAAGTGTGGATGGGAATTTGATACGGTTAGTAGAACCCTTTTAATAATTTATACATTCTAAATTTTCGATTAAGTAAAATGAATCATACAAAAAAATGAAATGACAAACATAAATATTTGAATGAACATATATTTAAATGTCTTACAACTTTTTCGAAAGAGAAGATTTACTTTTTGCAAAATAAAAATCTTTAAAGCATAAATATTTAAATTTTTATACTATAAACATTCAAGAATATAATAGTCATTTCGACATATGTGTGGAAGGTCTTGAGTTCGAACTTCGAATGAAAAATTTAAGATCATTTAAATTTGAATAACTCTACTCTCATCTTTATCCAAAAAAAGAATATAGTAGTCATTTTATACTTAAAATTGAGCATTACCGTATAAATTTTGCTGGATGCTCGTTGTCGTTGAGACATTTGTCCAAATTAAAATTTGGAAACCACTTTTCACAAACCATATGTTCAAAGATATATTAGCCCTTTTTTATATAAATGGAGCCATTTGTTAAACTTGTATCCATAGGGTCCATTTGGCAAATCAAGAAATAGCGTTAGAAGAGTAAAATTAGAATAGTAAAAATAGAATAGTGTGATTTTAGAAGAGTGGTATTCTTGATTATTCTGAAGAGCAAAATTGTCGTTTGGCAAGTGTCAATTGAAATAGTAGAAATATTGATAGTTATGATAATAATAATGATTATAATATAATATAGTAATGATAACAATAATAAACTAAATAATATAATAAATTAATAAGAGTAAATATAACTGTCCCCCCAGTTCCTGTCCCCCTTACGCGCCCACCCACTCAAATACAATGATAAATTATTTTTTAATTCTTTGTATAAATAATTTATTGAACAAATGCAATGATAATCATTTTTTAGTATAAAGACTTATACTAAAAAATATAAAGACTACTATATTTGAGTATAAAGATTTACACGAGGGGCGTGTAAGGGGGGCTTGTAAGGGGGGACAGTTAGTCGCTTCCAATTAATAATAATATGCATTATTTTTCAAAATAAATAAAAATAATAAAATTGACGATAATAATAATAATAATAATAACTACAATAACTAATAACAAATAACACAATAGTAATAATTATAATATAAGAAAAAATAATTATTATTATTTTTTTATTATTTTCAAATAATAAAATACTAATAAAGTAAAGATATAATATAATAATATTAATAACGTAATAATACTAATTAAGTAAATAGTACAATAATATATTATTAAATATTAAATATAATACAACATAATCAAATAATAATGCTAATTATAGTAATAATAATAATAATATTAAAATTATATAATATGCATTATTTTAAAATAATAATAATAATTAATAGTAATTATTAATATTATTTAATAATAAGGATAATATAATAATATTAATAATAAGTATCTAATATACTAAAATATTATTAATTATAAATATAATACAACATATAATAACAATAATATAAAAGTTATAATAATTTGTATTATTTTAAAATAATAATAATTAATAGTAATTATTAATATTATTTTAATAATAAATATAATATAATAACATTATATATAATATACTAAAATATTATTAATTATAAATATAATACAGCATAATCAAATAATAATGATAATTATTTTAATAATAATAACATTAATCTATAATTATCATAATATGCATTATTTTAAAATATTAAAAGAATATTATAATTAATAATAATTATTAATATTATTTTCGTAATAAAGATAATATAATAATTAACGATAATAATAAAGTATATTATATAAAATTGATAATTACATTGCAAATTTGGTTGGTTAGTCATACGAAACAGTGTATTCCGGTATTTCATCTATATAGTGATATACCGGAATAACCTATTTTACCACTATTATATTCTTTCAAAATACGTTTGACAACCCTCTCATGTCGAAATAGAGCTCTATTCCGATATTTCTTGTGTGCCAAACAGACCCTATACAGTGACGAGAAATCATAGCATTGGATCCTCTCATGCTCTGGATCCGAGAAACCATAATATCTACAGAAATCGCATAGCATATGACGTATTGCTAAGAATGGATCCAACAATAAATGTTAATAAATGATATAGCAGAACTCTTATAAACTAGAAGTTTACAAGTCTCAAGATGCCGCGACTCGAAATAAAATAATCTCTTAATTTAATAGTTAAGAGTAATGTTTTTATGTAGAAAATCGTAGATTTGAAATCCGACTTAACAGACTTCAGTCGTATAATTTGACACTTGTCAAATTTGAATCAGCCTCGGAGAAAAGATCGTCATTTCTTCTAAAAAATAAGATGCTGCGACTCGCCACACTGTACCGAAGATTTGTATTCACAACAAGCAATCTCAATTAGCAAACAAATTTACCTCTATTGCGAGGTAAGAGTGGGGTAACCGGGTAAAGGTTGATACTAAGTAGGTAATTGAATCATTTCTTATTGTCTATATCAAAGGTGGAAGAATCTGGCTCTCCATTATTATTATTTTTTGGGGTGGGGGGAGGCATTGATGTCCCACGTGATAAAGATAGCCACGTCCAAACACCAAAATAATGGAAGGAAATAATTACTTAAACAAACATACAAGATATTTTAAAGGAAAATTTATGATGGGTTTCTGACATGTTTCAAAAAAGAGAGCTTCTAAAGTCAAAGCGTGAGTTCTGTATGAAATCCATGTGTCAGTGTCAACGAAAGAACTGGAGAAATAAAACACGAAACATACTGTATCAGCATCCCATATTCAATGGTCTAAAAATATAAGACGAAAAGTTCGCATTTGATTTGAAAACACAGGATGAGATATGATCATAAGTCATAACAATATAGAACCCACATTGACCTTTTTTTTCTGGCGATTGGAGGTGTAACGCTGCAGCCTGCATGCAGCAAGATTGCAACGATACCATGAAATGAATAGCTACGATTAGTTTTTCATCACTCTTATAATCTTATTAGTTGGGCGGGTTCAATTCAACTTTGCGACTCATTGCACGCAGTTCTACATCGAGTGTTTAGCAAGAAATCTAGACTTACCAAGACCGATTTCTTCGCCTTTTCATTTGATCAAGCTCATTAAAATCAATTGGATTTATTGAAAAGCTATCCCACCTTTCAACAGGATTGCATTAAATTAGTTATTATCAATCCTGTAAAGAATAAGCATCAGAAAAAGGTTTTGTTTATTACATGCAGAGACAAACTAGGCTTTTGTAGTGGACCTAGAATTTGTTCCATTTATATTCAATAAAAAAATGCTCTCATGAAGCTTCTGCGAAAGAGAGATCGATTGGTAACAGAACACCAAACAATATTCTTTTTTCAGTGCATCACTATCCACAAGTACATCTATTATGCTTTGATAGCAACCAAACAAAATAATAAAATTTATGTGCGAGGATCAATTCAATAAAATTGAACATTGTAAGAGACTCGTAATTTATTTATCCTTCCATCTTTACTGGAAGATAAAAACTGGAGATACGATTTCAATAACCCGCAGGTGTATTTGCTTGATTGATATTTCATTGCAATCCAGTGCAATCGTACAAGGTATGAATTGCAGACACACATAGACGACAATTAAATAGCTCAAAGTGCAAAACTGAATTCAAAACACCACTAATAAACATGTTTCTATAAGGCTGATAAGGCATAGATTGACCAATTAGCAAACATCATTCTCACTATAACACGCTACATTATAGATGGAACAAATGTAAAATGATTTCAAACTTCATTTTACAACCTCTAAGTACACATATCTCACATGACAATTTGCTCTACAAACTTGGCCTACAGAGATTAGGCAAAGGGAAGTAGTTATGCCTCCTCAAAGGTCCAAATATCAAATTTACCCCTCCAAAATTCTACATAATTCAGATAATTTATGGAACCCAGGTTTTTCCCAGAATGGCAGAGCCGAGACTACCTTATTAGACCTCTGCTAACATTGAATACTTTTTTTTGAAGAAAGCTAACATTGAATACTACTACTTTTCTTTGCCCTTCCTGCAGAATAAATCTTCCCCTAAATATTTTGAATCCATGAGCAGGTCTTACCTTTCACTCTCATTTATTTGAGTTTTGTTCAATATTTGATACGTAGAAATTATGGAGCAGGATTATCAAATTTGATGTTTCAATTGATATTCATATTATTAAGCTTTAACTCTGGGCTAACTTAAAACTCATCTAACAGACCAACATACTCATATGGCTCTAAGCTTTGAAGGTCATAGATGGTTTTTGAGAATTTGGAGGGGGAATTTTGAAATTTGCAATATTGGAAGGCACAACAAATAATTTCCAAAAATTATAGGAGTCCTCATTGTGGCCCTTGAATTTCATCATCGGGACTATGCTTGTTTTCTTCTCCAGAGTGCTTAGTGCAATCAAATCCCTGACAAATAGACATCCATATAATAAAGGCAAAAATCAAGAGAATCCCGAGAATGACTAACTTTATCTTCATGTTTTGTAGCCACATCTTCTTACGCACTTTCGTCCCTTGTTTCTTGAAATCTTGCGCCTGACAGCAACAAAAATTATAGATTTTTTTATTTATTTTTTGTGCCTGACAGAAACAAAATTATAGTTGTATCAAAATTCTAGTTGGCACCCTGATTTAATAGAATAAACAATTATGCTTTCAGTCCCCGGTATCCATGCATTGATGTTAGAAATGGCTGGTTCATTTAATATTGAGAACTAGCTAATGATTAGGGTTGTTATATGAGCCAAGCTCGAGCGAGTTAGAGTTAGCTCATATTCATCTCATGAAATATACAAGCTGGGCCGAGCTAGCTCGTTAAAAATATGAGCAACCCAATTTAGAGCCAATTCCAAACGAGATACGACCATTGGTTTTTTTTTGCAGCTCTAAAATTATAATAAGCATTAATTTTATCTTGTTTGTTAGTTATTTGAGAACATGTATTATTTTAGTAACTTGAGACTTTAATACAAAGTGCAAATTAGAATTATTGTACTGATTAATAAAAAATTAAGAATTTAAAATCAAAATGTAAAAGACAAATTAATAGTGCTTAACCAACGAAATAATTTATTACATCAATAATTTAAATTATAGCATATTATATTTCAAGTCCCAAATTGTTTGGGACAAAAGGCTTTGTTGTTGCTGTTGTATATTATATTCCAAGTCAAGCTACTACAAACTGAGAGAAACTAGCTTGAACTCGGCTCATAAAATAGACAAGCCGAGTCGAGCTAGCTCGCTAAAATTGTGAGCTGAATATGAGCGAGTCAATACAAGTTCTTTACCAAGCCAATCTCAAGCGAGCACAAGTTTTCTATCAACCCTACTAATGATGCAACCCTTGGTTTAGCCAAGTACCTATTCAGGTTTCAAAGCCTTAATAACAGTGAGTTGAGCAAGGAAATATTTTGGCGCAACGTTTGGACCTTCAAAAGATCAAGGGGTTCTGTTCTAAACACAAAGTAAAATAAAACAAAATAATATTCCTTCAAATTTATTTATAATGTATACCTGGTTGCGTAAGTCAGTGGTCTTCTCCTCGAGATCTTTAAGCTTCTCACCTCTATCCATAGTCTGAAAATTAAAGCATATTGCATTTTGGTTAGAAAGACGCAGACAAATCCCTTTACTAACATCCTGATGCTTTTCTTACAAGGATACAATGGTATCACAACTTACTGTCACCTATCAAACTCGCCGATAACACTACTAACTATTAAGATTACTGGAGCGCCTATGGTAACATTAATCTTTCTGAGATATCTGTTGTGATGGAAAAAATAACATAAAGTTAAGGTGTCAAGTGTGTAGGGACATTTTCTCTTTCTTTTTCCTTCTTTTTAAGTTTCTTCCCAGGTAGAAGGCCTAAAGCCCAACATCTCTAGATGCAACATTCAGTGTGTCTCACCTTTTCAATATTGTCTAACATGATGCTTTTGACTTCTGAAACTTGAGCCTTGACTTTTATAAGCTTCTCTATCTCATCAGCATGCTCAGTTATATATTGCATGTGCTCCTTTATTACTGGCCTGTAACAAATTTCCCATCAAGGGGTAAAAGATGATCCAGAAACAGTTAGATGTGATAACAAGGAATGCAATTTGAAAAGGTATTTACTATCAGGTGAAATGGTATAATGTGCTCATGTTGATTTACCAGTTTTGTAAATAAAAGGACTCAAAGTAGGGTGTTGTTTGTAAAAAGTGCCTTGCAAACTTTGGTTTTTGTTTTGAATGCTTGATATGTTTTGATGAGGGATATTAGACATTTGTAGACTTAGTTGGAGGTTTTTGCTTGGTTTTGGTAGGAGCCTGATACCATCTTCTCTCCCATTGCTGCGGGTATAGGTAGTACCGCAGGTGCTGTATGTGTTACAGCTGTACAGAGTTCAGCCTTTTGTCCTCAAGCTGAATGGTTGAGGGCAACAGGATTGCAAGAGGGAGTTTCCAATTAAAATTATTTTGCTTGGTGGTTTTTGGTTGTTATAATAACTTGGGGTGAAAAAATGTTTCATTTAATTGGAAGAGGGTGGTATAATTCACCACTTTAAAAAGGGTAGGACCTCAGATTGCTGTATCGTCGAAGGCTAAATGAACAACGGGATCCTAATAATTTGGATAATAAGTTTCAATCTAATACTAACTTTATGTAATACCCTCAATTTAAACTTGGGTTAACTACCCTCAAAATTTTAAGTAAACGACAATCGTATGGAAAAATAGAAGGGAAAAAACTTGATCCATTTTTCAATCAAATTGACATAGCACAGTGGCTTAAATTGGATCATTGGAGGATACACGTACCCAAATTCTTTGTTGAGGCTCTTAGGAAGTGCTGTGCCAGCCTTGCCGCCACCATATCTCTTTTTAAAGTCAGTTTTTACTCTTTCTAGAAATGCAACAGAAACATGCTTTGGAGCAGATTCCTTTGCAACCACACAATAAGCTACAATGCAATCAACAGAAAGGCAATGGAACTTACCATAAAGTTCTCTTATTAAATTATTAGACAATACCATTGGTTGATCTACAAATACAGGAGATTCACACAACCTAAGGAACAATTCTCAATATCATTTTATGTATCTTGGCATCATGACCCAAACTTACTACCTGCTAATTGGTGCCTTACTACTTGCTAATTGGTGCCAATCAGACTTACTAAAGAAACTTTTGGAAAATGTAGCAAGCACTAGTTGTGTCACTAAAAATGAAACAATAATTACACAACCCTTAATAACAAAGCAAGAACCACTATAGACTCCAGGGAAATATATTTGATCTTAAACCATCCTATGCTTCATCAGCCTGTCTCTTTTGGCAATAACTAACACCAGAACAAATTTAACCTAGAATGTGGTAACTTCAACTGCTTTAATTTTAACAGCATAACACAGAAAAAAGTGTTGAATAATGAACCAAGAAGTTATTGATTTTCATTTGTATGAAATGAGCAGCAACTATGCTTAGGTTTTTCAGAAGCAAACCCGTCAGTTGCCAGCTTTCAATAACAAAAGCTCAAACGTTCATTACAGTTATTGTTAATGATCCATTCACACGGGACAACCAATGCCCTTTCTGTGACACTCTCACTTGACGGCAAGGATTTTTTAGTAAAAGTTTGGTCAGCTAAATAATCATTAAAATATCAATCCTAAGATCAAAGAGGTCTGAGTTACCAAAGCCACCCCTCAAATACCATTCTTCCAAGACATCAGATCTAGATCCTTTCTATATTTAACCAGGATAAATTTTAGGTGATATTCCAATTCAAGTAACAACCATTTATATTCACAATGTGAGATCAGATGAAGTGCTTCGAATCTAAAATTTAGCACAGCAATAACTTACTATCGCCTCTACCCAAAGAAAACAAACATACTGTAAAGAGAGGAAATGCAGGATTTGGATATACCATAGCCATCATTGACAAGGAAATTGAAGGTGTGACCATCACAAGCATAGGTGAATCGATTGTTCAAGGAAGGCAATTTGTCGAGGCATCGAGCTGCAATCGCCGCGAAATTTCCAGTGTACTCGGTGTACTCGGCCAGTACGACTGTTCCTCTTGCTACGAAACCATAGATGAACCAGCTCGATTTTTCGTCGTCGCTCATCTCTCCCACTGAGGTGGAGAGAGAGACGTCGAATCTGTTTGATGAAATGCGAGAGTGGAACTGGAATTGGGAATCGCTTGATTTGGAGGTTTAAAGAAAGGTATTGCGTGGAGCTCTGAGTTTGTAATATTCTGGGATCGGAAAAGGAGAAAATGAGAAAAGAAGAAGAAGAGAAAGGAAGGGGGTTTCACTTGTGAGTAGTGTGCGAGTGTGTGTTACAGTGTGCTGTTCACTGTTGAAGAGTTCATACTATACAAGGCGACAATGGTTTCTATTTCTCCGATCTTTGTAGCAAGTTCACCAAATATCTTACTACAGCGTGCGTGATACAACTGACATGTAACATGCCTACATTCCATTTTAGGATAACAATAGCGGTGTGTGTTAGATAACAATAGCATGAAGGGGCCCGTATGTCAGAGGCTAGGCTTACTAGTGTTTTGTTACTTTTGTACAACGTTACGGGCCTCAGCAAATCCGGAGTTTCGGATTAGGGTATTTTTTTTTTATTCGTTGTTCGTAAACTTACAACACACATTCACAAATAAATCAGAAAATGAACTTGAAACGTTCCCTAAAAATAGTTCCTAGCGGAGCTTGAATCCCAAATCTCTCTCAGGAAGGTATTGTGCCTCACCACTACACTAGATAGAACTTGACTTCAGACTAGGGTATAGGACGACATTTCGATATTTTTTACTTTTAGAAATATGATAAATAAATTGTAAATAAAAAGAAGAATTATAAGAAATATAAATAATGGAAATTGACAATTTCATGCATTTAAATTGCACTGATTTTGCAAGTCCGGTCAATTTCGTGCATTAAAAGATCTCATGCATGAATTGCACGAAATTGTCAATTCAATTGCACTAAGTTGTCAATTCATGTCAATTCAGTGCATTCAAGAATCTCCGATTCACGCGACAGGTAAAAAATCTCTACTAAACGTCTGAGTTTAGAATTTTGTGCAATTCAAATGCATGAAATTGTCACTTCGATCACTCATATTTTTTGCAATAATCTCCATTCCTATTTACAATTTATTTATTATATTTCTAATAATAAAAAATTTGGACGGCATTCGTGGCTTTCTTTTTTTCTTTTTTATAATAAATTTATTATTTGTTTAAATTAGGAAAGATAAATGGACCTAACACTGAGGATGACTCTGAGTTTGTTTCCGAAGGCATCGAGGAGGAGAGATGCGAGTATGATCTCGACTTTCTCACCGAAGATTTCGAGGAGGACATACACGAGAATGACACCGAAGAATTTCTCGAGAAGAGTCACCCCGAGAAGCCTTTGAGTATCTCGAGTTCGAAAAATTCTATCAAGAATATGAAGATGATAGACTCGTTGAGTTCGAACCCAAAGAAGAATACTATGGCTAGTTGAACCATACCACCACCCACATGGACTCCTACTCCAAATCTGTCACACTCTGTCCGTTGTTGCAATCACCGCAACCACTCGAGTACTTCTCACCTCCCGAGTTCAGTTCATCTCCCGGACTATCCGAACCACCACCCGAGCCACCTCCACCACTTGAACCACCTCCCGAGGTATCATCAGTACCATAGATAGTAGAGCCAATCTCGAGGACAAGTTTTTTATCAACCCAGAGAGTATGACACAGTCCAGCAAGGTCCGAACCGAGATCTGATTTGGATTGTGATCCCGAATTGATTTGATGCATCTTACCAAGATTTATCTCCAAGATCACTTTACGTGCACTCCAAGTTATATAGACTATTTTTCATATTTTCTGCCTTCTATTTTCTTACCATTTAATTACAATATCTTTCAGTTATTTCTTTCAGTTATTTTTTCTTTGGGACCAAGACACTTGTCGTTTATATAAGAGACTCTAGTTATTTAATTTGTATCGATCATATCTTGTTTAATTTTTAGTATGTTAAGAATTTCGAGAATTCTGTCTTTTGATACTTAGCATATTACTTTTCTCTTTATTTATATTATGCTAGAACAATATTACAGTCCGTTCTCGCGCAGTCGTGATTTGAGATGCGAGACAGCGTCATGAATGTTCTTATTATGCTAAGAATAATTGTCAAATCAGACGTCCAATAATGCAAAAACTAAATCTAGCACAGCAAAGATGGTGATATGATGACAAATTTTCAAAATAGAAGCACGAACTAGTTTTTTTTTTTAATTTAAGAATTAAGTCGATATAATAAAAGTTTCAAGATGAATTTGATTTTTTTACTAAAAAAATGTTATCGATTAATTTATTTCTTTTTCAATCAAGTAAACAAATAAAAATTTAAAGATTAAGAGGTAAAATAAAAATTGAAAGAGTAACATGATTTTTAAATAAAGATTGAGGGGGAAAATGTGAATTTCCAATTAAAATCGAACCGTATGAACTAGAAATACATGGTTTGGGCATCGCACCAGACTCCAGAGACGTAGGCAACCCCGGTTCCTAAGCGTAGAACTATCTGAGGTCTTGTGTGTGATTAGTGTAGCGGTTAATTTTTCCTGGGGTCCACTAAAATAAACATCGTATAGTTATAACTCTTTACACAGGAAATCCCAGAGTAATTGCCACATCTATAGCATCCTTACAAAATAGTGAAAATGAGATTGGAGGGAAGAGGAAGAAACAGAAAGAGAGATGGCAGCAATTGCAGCTCTAAGAGCACTGCGAAAAAGCTCAAGAGGCTTATCGCCTTGCTTTGCTTCCTCCCCTGCCTCGTTGTCTCAATCACTCCGTCGTTTTGTAAGCTTTCGTGTCTCAATTTTAATCTTTTTCTTTTTCGAAGTAGTTATATTTCGTTTATTACCGTAATCTCGATTCTCCCAAGTTACGTGATGTTTTAATTAGCCTGGATTGAAGTAGTTTTCGTTTTTTTGTACTTTATTTCTCTCAATTTCGTAGCTTTCTGTCACATAATTATAATTCCATTTCATTGTGGAGCTTGGGAGAATATTTGATTTTAAATTGCTATTTGACTGTAGTTATGGTATTTCTCTGTAAAATTTGAAGCCGGGTAAATAAGACTCAACAATTGTGCCCTTGGGGACAAAACAAAAGTGTATACTAATACCAGATCAAACCAAAAAATAAATGGGAGAGAAATCGAACTGATTATAATACGAATCAAATTGATCTTTTTCTTATTCAGGAGGGATGTGTCGGTAATATTTCTAAAATGTATATACTTTTTAGTCTGTTTATACAAGATCAAGAGTGCATAAGATAAATGAATCAAGTTAATTGCAATAGATAAATTTTAGTGCCTTCATCTTTTTGCTTTCTAATCTTGTGCAAAACCAACCTAAAATTTTGTAAATTTATGTAGACACATACCTAGTGAATAAGAATTGGATTGCATTATGCCCAGACCATTCTTGTCAAACTTTTTTCTTTGTAAAAGGTCCATTAATTATTGTGGCAAATGCAAGTGCCACACCTGTTAGATGTCATTTTTTTAACAGTCTATCACTATATTTCAGATAAGTACACTAATTGTAGCGGAACATGAGGGCGGATTTGTAAAACCATCTTCTTTAAGTGCACTTGCTGCAGCTGAAGCTGTGTCAAAGGAGAATTCAATTTCAGTTCTGTTGGCTGGCTCTGGGCCATCAGTTGAGAAGGCTGCTCAACATGCAGCAACATGTCATCCCTTGGTTTCTGAGGTACAAAAATAAAAATGCTTCCATCATAATCCCCACAGAACCACTACATATGATGCATATCCAGACATGCTAGCAAACTGATAATTAATGTAATATCATTAAACACTTTTCTTTGATATGTAGCCATATAATCGCTAGTTTGAATAGTCAGAACATTCTTATAGACAAAAATCTGATATATTGGATGTTCTTCATATTCTCTAAATTTTTAATAGAGTGCTGTATATATTTCTAGTTTGGTTGGTTACATGTGATATTTGGATATTTTCGTGTGACACGAGTGAACTTCACATAAATAAATGAAAAAATATTTTGATCCCTATTATGCTGTTATTTTCACACATTCTGTGGAAGAATTTGTTCTTTTTCAAGTTGTCCTAAACAACCATTTGGGAGGAACTTGAGAAAAATACAACTTAAACTAAAAAAAATGTGGTAAAATTCTCTATACTATCAAGAAAGGCATAAAAACCAATCTCCCATTTCATCTTTACTTACAGTAGAGACTTAATTATAAAATTCTTAAATATTTTTGTGGAATGGAACAGACATTTTTTGTGCTTAATAGTTCCCATCTTATTTACTAACTTCCTGGAAATTTGATTCCGAGTCTTCTGACCTAAGAGGATTTGCCAGATAAATAAGAACCTTCTACTCTCGTTGATCTAACTGTTCGTCTCTCTCAGATTCTTGTTGCCAAGGCAGACGAACTAGAGCATCCAATGGCGGAATCTTGGGCAGAGATTGTTAAAATGGTACAACAGAAAGGGAGTTACAGTCATATAATGGCAGCATCAAATTCTTTTGGGAAGAATATTCTACCACGTGCTGCTGCTCTGTTGGATGTTTCTCCGATCACCGATGTTGTTCAGATATCCGAGCCTCGCCTCTTTATCAGGTTGTTTTCTGAGGCACAAAGTGTTGACGTCCTGATGAGTTATAAAATGTGATTTTGCTGCCAGCCTTACCTTCTTTTGTGAAGCAGTTGCTGCTAAGATCTATTTTACCAGTTTGATTTTCTAGCTTAAGGATGGACCAAATGTGCTCAATTTATGTTTATTTCCATAAACAAGAGCTACTATCTGAGTATCTGTACACTTCTATAAAAGAACGAAAAGGTTTTGTAGACCTGTGACATTTGCCAACAAACCCTTTCCATTTTCTGAAATTTGTAGCATCTCTTTATCAAAGTGAAAAACAGAATATAATTTTAAGAATTGGCTTGATTCTTCCTTTTTAAGAAAGAGTGAATTAATTTTGCAGGCCAGTATATGCTGGAAATGCTCTGTGCACAGTGCGATACACAGGGCAAAATCCATGCATGATGACGGTCAGATCGACTTCCTTCCAAGTTGAAGTAAATCCAGAAACTGCTAAGGCAAATCCTGCCACTATCACCCAGATCGACATTTCTTCTCTGAACCAAGGTTTATTTTGTCAGAAATAATATGTTATATTGCATGTCACATTTTATTTCAAGAGTTGCTGTTGGACCCACTATTTGGTATGATCCTGCACAGTACCTGTGTTAATAAGCATCAACTTTCATGAGAAAGGGCATCGTGCAAAATGAAAGTGCATGTGAATTGGCTGAAGCACAACATAAACAAACTTTGTATGTGACCCCCCATAATTTGGCTTTCTGTATGCACACAAGTGTGCTAGCAGGTTATCATTCTCTCTCACTACAGGTGTACATGCATAATTTGTTTATTTTTTATGTTAAAGAAATTGTTGGGAAATCAAAGTGGTTAAACCTTAGCTCGCAAGAATCTGAACGTCCCGACTTGGGCAATGCACGTGTGGTGGTGACTGGAGGACGTGCTCTGAAAAGCACAGAGAACTTCAAATTGCTGGAGAAGCTTGCAGAGAAACTTGGTGCAGCAGGTATGCTTAATGTCATTATGGTACAGGTACCTGCCAATTGCTATTGAATGCCAAATTGTTTTGCTCTTTCTTTTAACATATATGCATGTTCTGCCTCCATTTGTATTATTCTTTTATTAGACTCATATTTGACGGTAGTTATCTTTGGGTACTATTCTAACCTAAAATATTTTAGTAGAATAGTAGTTACAGTTACTATGCTTGTCATGTTTGTTGCCTACCATTTGTACGAAGTTACTTTTATTTGCTTAATAACTATATTATTTTCTGCTCTTAAATAGTTGGTGCCACTCGAGCTGCTGTTGATGCTGGATTTGTACCAAATGATCTCCAGGTAATGCTGCAACATTCAAAAGCTTAGTTTCTCTGTCTGTCTCTCTCTAACTCTAGCCTTGAAGTGTCATCCAAGTAATATATTAACAAACAAAATCAGCTCACTACAACATTAATCGAGAAAATTATAATCATGAACTATAAACTCGTGTCAGGTTGGTCAAACTGGCAAGATTGTTGCTCCCGACCTATATATTGCTTTTGGAGTTTCAGGGGCCATACAACACCTGGCTGGCATAAGAGACTCTAAGGTTATTGTGGCTGTAAATAAAGATGCTGATGCCCCCATATTTCAGGTCCCTTTATATATTTTAAACGTTTTCTGTAGATGTTGTTCGTAATATAATCCCCGTCTTTTCTTTCTCTTTTAAATTATAATAATAAATCAAAATAAAAAGACGCCTTTCATAGCTACTAGCATGAAGTAGATGGAACTTCAAATATTAGTATAAATTGGTCCCATCAGATGTCAACCTCAGAATGTGCTCATATGGACAAGTGGAAATTGTTATATGTTATCATACTTCACAGAAATGGAAATATTTCCCATGCTGATTTAATCTTTTTCAATAAATATCCATAACATATTTTGCCCATCCTCTCATGGATGAATAGGATTGGGCAACTTGGAAGAATCGAGAGGGCCTTTGTTTCATTTGTTTTACGTGCATATTTAAATAAAAAACTTTTCTTTAGAGGTACAACTTTTCTGGAATGATTGTGTTAAACTAGTGCCTAACTGGAGAATTAAAAATAGCTTCGGCATTTTCTCTCCTGTGTTTGCCACCAGCAGGAGCATGTCATGTTGTTCATATTTTCATCCATAGGTTAACAACCCATAACAAATTCAAACTTACGAGGAGCTTGCACATGACATAAAAGTGTACTTGGATTTGTGCCTGTAGAACAAGTTTAATTCATGACATGTCCTAGGTGTTGGGGAAACAAGGGTGAAAATGCTCTGGTCAACAGAAAATAGCCTATCACACTGATTACTCATACACTATTTCTCATTATTTTTCTGTTTTATCCAGGTTGCTGATTATGGCCTAGTTGCTGATTTATTTGATGTGATTCCGGAGTTACTTGAGAAATTGCCAGAAAAGAAATGATCAATTTAGAATTTAGATGATAATCAGAAATCCAGATTAGAAAATTTGTTTCCTTTTGTTTTTTCCCCAGTGTAAGTAACAAATAAGCAAGCTGAAATCTACTTGAAACTTGAAAGGTTATGATGGAATAAGTTTTTACAGCAGACTTTGTTAGTTCCCATTTTTTTATTATTAAGAAATACCCAGTCACTTGTAACATTTTGCAAAATAAAATGGCCTGCCTTATATTTCTGAATTTTCTGAAGGAAGAAATTGGTCTAAGAATTCAAATTCCTTTGTACCCTCAAAATACAGAAGTTAGATGAAGACACAATTGGTTCCGTTCAAAATGGGAAATGAAATAACTTGTGTTTTGTGGCAATGAACTTGTGGGAAGAAAAAGGAAATCTGTAAGAACCAATATAAGATGCTAATAATATCAAATATTTCACCACTACATTTATTGGCGTTCAAAGCGAAAAAAAAGAGTAAATTCCAAGTGCTTTCAGTATTCTTTCAAAAATAAAAAAAACACAACCATCATAATCCAAAATCCAACAAGCACATAAAATCAAATACCAAATACTTCGACAATGATCAAAGATATACTTTCAAATTTCACTGCGAACCCGCCATGCCAGCAGCCACCTTCTTAAATGCTGGCCTTGAAGAGAAATCATCCCACCATGCCTTAACATGCGGGTACGAATCGAACACCGACGCATACGGTGTAGCCATGAGACATTTTGTATACGGGAAGTGGCTGAGGTCAGCCAGGCTAAAGAAATCCCCAGCCAGGTACTTGGATTTGGAGAGACGAGCCTCGTACACAGCAAGTACCTTCTTTAGTTTCTCCAAGTTGGTGTCGATGATTGTTTGGTCGGGTGTACCGCCAAACATTCTTGGCAAATAGAAGGACTGGTACACAATAGGGGAGATTGCAGGATTGTATTGGTGGGCTTCTACATCCAGCCATACATCGACCATTGCGGATTCCGACAAGTTGCCTTCCTTTAGAAGGTCGGAGCCGTTGCCCTTGAACTTGCGGAGCACGTATTTTGAAATTGCACGTGATTCTGGTAAATTGTTGTCAGTTCATGTTAGTTTTGCCCGGATATGATAAATCTTTTTGAGTTTTATTTCAGTCAGGATTGCTTGTTACAAGCTAGAAGGTATAAGATTGCAATTCAGAGACCATTAAAAGTGATCTTTAATGGTTTATATTTAATGCATTGACCCAGAGATACTTTGCATCCAATCTTCATACTACATGATCACTTGCCCCTGTTTGATGCTCTTAGGTCAAAGTTGTATGGGTATATTCTATTCTAATAAAATATTTTAAAACTAAAGTATTTGTAAATTTAATTCAATTAACCAGGGCATTACTAGGATAATCACTGAATGGCGTTACAACCAACTTGAGGCTTTGGTCAATATGCTTAAAGCCCTAAAAAAATAAGCAAAAATAATAGATAGAGATCAATTGAAGGAACTCACCAAAAATCATAAGATCACCATCTTCCAAAGCTGGAATTTGTCCAAAGGGCTGCAAATAAAGGACAAAATTAGAAACCCTCCATAATTAATTATTTAAATTTTGTTTTTCAAAAGTTTCCCCTCTAAATACAAACCCTACTTAATGACATTGATAATAATTTGTATTGGAAGGATTTAATTATGAGCAGCTTTTGTTTCATATACTGCTACTGATACCAGAAAGTCATGATTAAACCGTAACTGCGCTAGTGTAATCGACCATCCTGTACCAGACGAGTACTCTTAACCCACACACTATATATATATATATATAACAATATTATAAATAAAAAACTTGCTCTGTGTCGACGTGTCTAATTTCTTCGACACTCCGACACATTGTTTTGATATTCAATTTGCATTGTACGTGTGTTCATGTTATCGAATATGCGATACGTCATTAATGAGAGATGTCATTAATTTCACATCATAATTTTAATATAAATTATTAAGAACATTAATTTCAAATCATTAATGTTCATGCCTTCCTAATTTCATATAAATCTCACGCTTTCAAATGAACTTAAGAAATAGATATGATATTTATTATTATATAACTCTAATTTTAATGAAACAATGTTATTTACAAAGAAATTGAATTTAGTATGATTACGTTGTTTATTTTTCTAATACAAAAGATTTTTTTCTTAAAAAAAAAAGAAGCGGCGGTACGTCGCGATGCAATTTCTAGTATATATATATCTTAATGGTAGTACAAAATGTGAAAGCCTTACATTACGGGCAAGGTGAGCCGGGCTTTTGTGCTCGCCGGCCATCAGGTTAACCGGCACCAACTCGTACTTTGCCTCTACTTCCTCCAGACACAGTAGCACGCGTGCCGTGCATGTTGCCATTGGCGTACCGTACAATTTGACTGCAGCCATTTCTTTCTCTCTCGCTTTCTAAATCTCCCTCACTTTGTTTGTGAATTTGGTTTGCTTGTGAATTTGGTTTGCAATAACAAATGGTAGCATTTATAGACAATGAAATAGCCATGATGATATGTAGCATGTGGATCTTATATGGCGTTGTGCCATGTGAAGGTTAGATAAATCTGAGGAATTAAGTGGCATTGAAAGGTGGATGCACTGCAGAAACTTTCTTTAATTCCAGTAAAATGTACTCCGCATCTTGAAAGAAAAGGCTTAATAACCTTTGGAATAAATTTTTACACATGACATGACATAGCGATTGTTTCTCTGATAGACAGAGCTCCAGTATTTTTTACAGTCTACCAACTGTATCGGTTTGTCAGTGACCCACTGACCCATCTGATCGTGCACCAAAATCCTGCGCCACAGAAAATCAGAAACAATTCCGTCAGAAGTTACGTATGCAAGCCATGATAGAAAAATAAATAAATTAATATAACATGCTTAAGAGCTGCAAGACAAAAGATGGAAAAACCACTAATAAAAATCTATTTTTTTAAGTAAATAGGTAAATGCTCACTTAAACTTTTGTATTAATAAAAAAAATTCAATTAGAGACGAGAATAGAGAGAGTATGGCTGCCAATAAATTTTTTTATTGTATATTCAATCTGTATGAATAAGATTTTTTTCGTTAGCTTACCGAGTATGTATACAAATAAAAAAATGTTAACTTATCGAATATGAATAAGAATAATAGTTATTTCTTACACGTTTTTTTATAGAATAACTTTATAAATATACATATGATAAATATATATATATATAATTTATTTCATATCTTAATAAGAGCATCTTCATTTGTGAAACTTTTGGAGTTTCTAAATTATTGCCACATCAATTTTAGAAATTTAATTTTTTTTAGTTTATAAACTCTCCATCTCTAAAACTGAAAAGTTAGAGTTTCTATATTGCCACGTCAGCAAATATTACCAGTATCATGAGAGACGGATCAATTTTAGCCAATGAGTAAGCCACGTCACAGTTTATAAACTCTAAAGCATAATTGCTAAATAAGAAACTCTTGAGCAAAATTTCTAAATAAGAAACTCATCTACATTCTTCAAACTCATTTAAAAACTGCCACGTCATATTATAAACTCCAAGAGTTTCAGAGATAGAGATGCTCTAACAAACAAATGATATCATTGCATACGTTGCTTTATAGTTAATTAATGTATATCTTCGCAATTAAAAAATTGTACAATTTTTAGTATACCTTTTTTCAACTGACAAGTTGTAAATGAAGTTTTTTTGGTTGTTTAATGTTTTATTTTCATTAGCTCGTCGAATATGAATACGAAAATATCTCTACTCTTAATTAATCTACTCATTGATTTGAGTTAAACATTAAATACAATTATAAAATAGGGATCGACTAACACTTCTTCAATGTCCATCTCCCAATTATGTCTCAATAAATAACTTTCTAAAAAGAAAAAGTCAAACAATCAAACACGAATAAAAATTGAAAGTTGGACCACGCACATTGTTCTGAACGTTTTAGCCTTACACACTATCCTAAATATTTTACACATAATGCATGAGGTGCAGACTAAATAAAAAGGCAGTCAGACAAAATAAAAATAGGTGTTCATACTAGTTTTTCAAATTTGTTTTTAAACCGTCTCAAGTCTATTTCGCATATAATGCATGGGATGCAGATTAAATAAAATAAGTGTTCAGACTAAATAAAACGAGTGTTTATACTAGTTGAAAGATGTGTTCATACTAGTTGTTTTAAGTCTGTTTTGCACAGAATGATGTGCATATTAAATAAAATAAGTGTTCAGATTAGTTGTAAAAGGTGTTCATACTGAAAATTTAGTATGAATACTAGAGAAATTAATATAAACACATCGAATTTTAGTCTTAACACAAAAAATATTAAAAAAATAAGACAAAATAAATATAACACAAAAAAGTGAAAAAATAAGAAAAAAAAGAAAAGACAGCGAGGGACGGAGGATTGAGAGTTAATGATTTTCTCTAAAAAAATATAAGTGAACCTGTACAATTATAGTAGTGTATAAGCAGTTTTCTCTCACTCAAATTCTCGAATAACTTTCAACTAACAAATATATAATTATGTACATATATCTAAAAATATATAAAGGTCGAAATCTCAAAATAACCTGTACTTAATAATACTTTCACTCAAATTAAACTTAAAATATTATCTCAATCGTGCCATGTTGTCTTCATATTGCCAATGGCATCCAATTATCCAAATGTCTCGTTGAGGCCTGATTCCTGAGAGAAACCGATCTTATTATTTTCCTTTTAATTCGACAAATTGACAGTTGACTCTCGGTATCATTGACCAATCAAATTATGAAATTATTATACTGACAATCCTGCCGGGTTCTAGAACGTACAATATATAATGAACTAAATATATTTGTTATTTCCAAGGAAATTTCATTTATTTTGTTGATATGACGACAGCTACGACGCCATCTCCTCGAAGAAAGATCTTCTGTAGTTGTTAGTTGTTACGATATTGCATGTGGAGAATCCCTGACAAACTTACCCCACGCTCTGACAACACTAACACTTTTTTTTTTTGATTGAAACCCGTAGGTACACTAACACTAACACTTTTTTAATTATACGGAACTCATGGTGTTGAAAGAGATATAGTCTAATCAGGGGCGGATGTAGAGAATATTTAAGTCCAGGCAAAATTAAAAATTAAAAATTAAAATAAATAATAATATTAATAATATTTATTTTATTATAATAATATGTTTATATAAAAATATGAATATTAATAATATTTCATTATTATTACTATTATAATATTTTCTTTGAGCGGTTGTTGAAGTGAAAGACTAGTAGGCTATGAGACTATGAGACTATGACATGTGTGACTGTGTGTGAATTAAAATTTACAATTTTAATATTAATAATTTCCATCTACTCTCCTGCTAGTCTCAAGTCTAATAAACCAATTGTGTAACCTTTCAATTAGAGCATCTTCATTTCTGAAAATCTAGCAGTTTTTAATCTGACGTGGCAGTTTCTAAATGAGTTTGAAGAATGTAGATGAGTTTCTTATTTAGAAATCTTGCTCAAGAGTTTCTTATTTAACAACTATGCTTTAGAGTTTATAAATTATGACATGACTTAATCATTGGTTAAAATTGATCGGTCTCTCATAATATTGATAATATTTGCTGACGTGGCAATTTAGAAACTCTAACTTTTCAGTTTTAGAAATGGAGAGTTTAGAAACTAAAAAAAATTAAATTTCTAAAATTAATATGACAATAATTTAAAAACTTCAAAAATTTTGAGATAGAAATGCTCTTATAATGTCTATTCATCTATATAAAATCTTTCTAAAGTATAAAATCCCATTCGTCAAGCCCGAACACTCCAATACATTATAAAATAATAGTACAAATTTGATAAGAAAAATAATACTATCAATACAGCGTCTGAGGTTTAAGCTCAAGTTCCTGAGTAGTTTCGCCTCTCAGTTTGTCCACTAATTCTAATTTAGAAGTACTAAATTTAAAATTATAGATCATATCTCCAAATCCAAAGCACTAATTAAGATCAACATGCATCTACAGAAAATTTAAAAAAGTATCGTTAATAGCGCAAGACTTGCATGTATTGTTGAACGGTAGGTCTGGTTTATGCACCATGCATGTGATGACATGTTTAAATGTAAGTTTAAATCCTACAAAATATTTAAAAATTAATAAACATCTGAATAACGTGATCTTTTACATAAAAAAATTGCAAATAGTCATAGAAAAAAATACTGGTTTGTTACAAATGAAATCCTCTCAACAGTTAAGCCTAGCATTAGACTAAGTAAAAAAAAATCTATTCTAATAATATCAATTAGTAACCTTATATGTTCTGTGAAATAATATAAATCAAGCACATCCATATTTTTTTTTTCTATATACCCGTAAAAATGAAAAATATTTAGTTAGTTAAAAGCTGATGCTAATTGAGCTATTTGGTTTGAAACGTAAGATATAACAATTTGAAAGATAATTCTTAACAATAATTTTGATCCTAACAAAAAATTTTGATCCTAACAAAATTCTTACCGTCTCTCTTACTATTAATTTACAATTTTTTTTACTCAAGTACTTCACATACTCCACACCAATGAGGCACCCATGAACGGATTGAGAGGTCCAGTTAAACTCGAACAACACTAAATTCAGGTACTAAGATGAGATTAAGTTCAAATACAAACTCACTAAAATCTATTAAAATATCATTAAAAATTTATTTTTCACTACAAAATTAATTAAAAGTACACTAAATTTTGCATTTTTGAAAATCAAACCCAAAAACTTGTCCAACATAAATCCGCCCCTGGAGGAATTCCTGTTTTTATAACCTCTTACATAACACTTTGTTTACCTAAAATCTCAAATTTCTAAAATTACCTAAATGCATAACTTGTATCCTTATCCTAAAAATATCTGAGCATAACAACTATTCACATTAATTCTCACATACGCAGGACTTTTATATAATTAAACTTAATACCCAACATGAAAGACATAACTTAATTTACAGTAAAAAAAATCAATTAAATCCTTTGGTACTTCCTCAGATGCAAAGGAGCATTTTTAGAACTTTTACGTTGTGCTCCGATTCTCAAAAAGGATAAAAAAAAGAGAAAGTGACGTTGTCACCTCGCTTTCGAATTTACTGTACAAGTTAGAGAAGCATTCCTTCCATTTTTTATTTTTATTTTTTTTGTGGACAAACAGAACAATACCATAATATATTAATGATCTCATTGGAAAATAAGAGGGTACTTTCTTGCTTCACATTGATTCAAAATATTAACAGAGGCCAATAATCAGAAAAGAAAACGCATCGGATTGAAATTGATAGAAAAATAAAAAATTACAATCATAAACAGTGTTTTAGAATGCATCCTCATGAACCGTATATGCTACATGCACCCCAGTTGAATCCCTGTAATTTTTTTTCAAAAATGATCATATATATTACGTTTTTTCAAAAATGATCATGGATTTGAAACTTTTTTGTATAAATGATCATATAAGATAATTTTTTTTAAGAATAATCATCATTTCGACCCCTGAAAAAATCGTAAATCTTGAACCCCTGACGAGAATCCTGAATCCGCCCCTATATGCGTTTACATATGTTTATGTGGTAAATGAACACGTGCATAATAAAACTACTATGTTGGAAATTACTATGTTGAACTTATAAAATAAATAAATAACAACTGTTATTTAATAAATCTAAGCTCTAGCCGATCTTAGTTAATTAAGAAATCATGATGGTGTTGAATATATATTAGCTACATGAACAACAAGATATGTAATATGTAAGGATAGAAGGCCAGCTCTCAAGTTTGAGACATGCAGATTGGGCTTTCATTTTTAGTCCCTGAGAATAGAATATGCTAAGGCCATTCGAGAAATAACCAAATCAAAGATATTATTTGGTTATTTCACTCATTGACATCTCTAAATACAAGTACTTCAAAACATCCAAGCTAACTTCATATATAATAAATAAAATTGACCGCTACCTAACCTAGACATGATTTCTGATAAAAAAAGAAGGCAACAACAGTCAAAAGAAAAAGGACAAAGAAAGGAGTCTGATTCTAGGCATCAAGGGATTTGTTGAATTGAATAAATTGTACATAGCAGCAACAACAAAAATCAAAATAGAAAGATAGTTCATGGCGCATTGCATCAAATAGAAAGGTTAGAATTAAGCCGCTAAGCTGTGCAGTTTAATTGCTAATTGCTAAATGCTAACAAGTTAATTTCTATCAAATTTTACCGCTGTTAGGGGTGTAATGTAGAGACGGTTAATATTTAGACGCTGTTCAAAAGTTGCTTCAAAATAATTATTTCAGATGTTAAAATGAAATTTCAAGTTCCAATTGAAAAATTATATCTTTTTTTTTTGCTTTATTTATTTATTTATTTAGTTATTTATTTTCCAAATGTACCAGAACAATCAAACAGATGAAGGAAAGATCGTAACAGCTTAAGAAAAATAGACAACAGCTGTAGGCTATTATAGCATTCTAACTAACATCCCCAAAAAAACAAAATTTGTTCTTATTCTCACTGTAGAACATATTCCATTATTTATTGATCATGTCAAACTAGAGGAATAGAAGCACATCAACTGCATCACTTTACCAGTACGATAACAAAAGCCAACTGAATCGACAATTTCAAAGAACCAGTACGAGTTCCGTAATTATATTATTTGCAAGCCATAACATCTCAATCTGATTTAAATTTCCTAAGCACCAAGGCCGGCAGCAACCTTCTTAAATGCCGGCCTTGACGTAATATCCTCCCACCATGCCTTAACATGAGGGTATGACTCGAACACTGACCCATACGTTGTGGTCATGAGATACTTGGTAAATGGAAAATGACTGAGATCAGCCAGGCTGAAGAAATCCCCGGCCAAGTACTTGGACTCAGAGAGACGTGCCTCATACACTTCAAGTACCTTTTTGAACTTCTCCAAGTTCGTGTCGATGATCGCTTGGTCAGGGGTACCACCACGCATTCTAGGTAATATGACGCTTTGGTATACTATGGGAGCAATGGCTGGATGGAATTGGTGGGCTTCTACTTCTAGCCATGTATCCACTAATGCTGATTCTGACAAGTTGCCTTCTTTAAGAAGGTCGGTTCCGTTGGTCTTGTACTTACGAAGCACATACCTTGCAATTGCACGTGATTCTGACATAGAATTGAAGATTCATGTTAGTAATTTTGATATATATAAGTTTACATTTGGTTGCATTGCTTCTCGGAAAGTCCTAGAGAGAAACAAGACAGTGGCACTACATAATGTATTTTCATTATTCTGGTAAACAACCATGCCTCCCTCCTCCCTCCCCCAGCAATCTAAATGTTGTCATATAATAGTGTAACCAAAGCTTTTTTTTTAAAAAAAAAGAAGAAGAAGAAGAAGAAGAAGAAGAAGAAGAAGAAGAAGAAGAAGAGCAAATGGCCTAGTAGCTCAAGTAAATAAGTAATAGTTAACTAGGATTACTATGGTAGTTATGAATTTCAGCTTTCATGGAAAGGTGAAAATTTCGAGATGCCGGAAGTTTCAGAAACTGTTATATCCAAAACAAACAAAAAAAGAAAAAGAGGGTATTTTTAACTCATATCAGTAAAAAGGCCGTTGGGATATATTGGCTTAGGACGAGCACCTATTTAAGCTTTTTATTAGTGCACAAAATAGTACAATAAACCCAAAGACAACTCTAGGCGGAGGCCTCACAGTCAGCCCAATTCGCTGTTTTCCCGTTACACAGTAACATTTTTACAAGTATTAAACTGCCTTGAATTTTTTTTTTCTGAAAAACCAAATCATAAATACAAAGACTAGAGCAGTTTGATCTTACCGAAAAGCACAAGATCACCATCCTCAAGAGCTGGAATTTGTCCAAACGGCTGCAAATTTCGCAATAAGGATTAAATTCAACCAGAACTTTGCTGAATTTGTTTACCAGTATCACAAATTTATCACAATTTTCTGAAATTACTATATAATAGAGATATAATTAAGAGCCTCACGTTGCGAGCAAGGTGAGCGGGGCGCTTGTGCTCGCCGACCCCCATGTTAATCGGCACCAGCTCGTACTCTGCTCCGACCTCCTCCAGGCAGAGCCGCACCCGCATGGTGCATGTTGACATCGGGGACCCGTATAGCTTCACCATCTCTCTTCTCTTCTTGCTCTGTTTCTCTCTCTGAATGTATTTGTTAGTTATTGCTTTGCCAAGAATGCTGTGTATCGTCTCCTACTTATTGGCGAAGAAGGGCAGCTGTGAGCGTTCTTCTTCGGATCTTCTGTGGCGACGATACGTGTAATTAGGTATCTCAAATGAGTATTCAGAAATCAGGCGTTTGTGGGTAGGGGTGCAAGCGAGCCGAGCTCGAGCGAGCTGAGTCGAACACAAACTCGACTCGTTTATTAACGAGATAGTTACTACAAGTGGTCACGAGCTGAAACTCTCAACTCGAGCTCGGCTCATTTGACTTGTTTGTAACTTGTTTGCAAGAAAAAAATGACAATATAGTTTAAAAAACATAATAAAATTATAAAATCGTGAAAATTCTATGTGGCGAAGATCTAGAGATGGTAATTACTAATTCAACAGTTCAAATTAATTCGTTAAGGTCTCGATACTTACGAATCGAGCTGGTCACAGCTCGAGATCGGCTCGTTTATTAACGAGCTAGTTCGACTCGGCTTGTTAACAACTCGAGCTGTTAACGAATGAGTTGTTAGCAAGTCGAATACGAACGAGTCACGAACCTTTTGTGCATTCCTATTTGTGGGTTACATTATTGCATGCAGAATTATATGTAACTGTGTATGGGCATTCGGAGAATTCACCTAGAATGCTGGGAGTCTTTTGAAATTTCCCGTAGTTGCATGACGCGCATATTTACATAGAGAATACATGGCTGCATCAGATCCCGGATGGAAAGTCGCAATGGTGGTAGGTAGCAATTTTTTGGAAAAAAAACTTAGTCACAACCGGATACTTCTCTGATGGTATACGTGAAATTGAATTTACGAAATTGAAAAACTAAAATTATTATATATTATTATAAGATATAATGTATGTAATTAATATAGTACTGAATAATTCGATATGGTATGAAAATTGTTTTTGTCATTTTTTTATTAACACAAAAATAAATAATATTTTGTTAAACAAAATGGGAATAGTCGAATACTCTAGCTACTTCAAGTTATCTTGAATCATTCAATTTTGATGTATTATATGAATTAATTTATCTCAACGGTTAGGAATAATTTGAAGTGCCTAAAATAGCGATTTCCGAAGTACCAAGTTTTTCCAAACAAAATTTGTCTTGATTTTTGAATCTCATAGTAAGAATTTTGCTAATCTTGATATGTGATAATTTGCTAATTCTATTATTTATTGAGTCAGCAAAATAACACTAACCAACACTATTCTAAAGCTAATTCTTATTTGAATCACATTTTTTGTGAATATCAACGCTAATTCGAAATTAGTGCTATTTTTTTATGATCCAAACACACCTTTCTTGCTGTTTGGTTGAGAATGAAATACCCACTGTTAATTTCAATCGATGCGTCCAATAAAATAAAAAATAATTTGAGTCACAAATTGCCTCATGATTAAAGCTATTATCAATCAAATACTACCCCACTCGTTTGATTAGCTACAATTTTTTATTTATTCTTTATTTGTTAAGCTATCATTAAGAATATATTATCCCACTTCCTTCCATAATTTCATTCAATGCGTGTATGCATATCAACGATTCTCAACAAGTCAACATTGCAAATAGGAATAGCTAGTGAATTACAGACGGGTCGGGTCGGGTTCAGATTCGTTCATTTTCTCGATTTTTTTTTTGAAATTTTCGAATTTTTTTGAATTTTTTCGAATTTTAAAAAAAATTTTACACATTATTTTAATATATATATTTTTCGATTTTTTCTGAATCTTTTTGAATTTTTTTTGAATTTTTTTGAATTTATGCACGATTCTCCGAGTTCACGAATCGGGTCCTGGGGCGGGTCGAGCACGGATCCGAATGAACACGAGTCTAGAGATTTTGGACCTACCATTACCAACTCGTGAATCATGCAAAAGACTTGTTGGCATGTGCTGACCATTGACTTCAATGGAATAGAAGATAAATTCGTAATTATATATACAATTGAAGAATTGGCTATATATTGTTCAGAAAATATCTTATATTATTTGTTTATTAAATAATAATATTTTGTTAAAAGAAAATGGTGAGGTGTTTCCTCACTTGTTAAAAAATAATATTTTAATTTCTAGAAGTTTGACATTTTAAAAGTAAAATTATACAAAATTTATATTTTCATCTGCATAGTTGTCCCTTTTTTCCAATGAAGAATTCACACTTGAATATTTATTCGAATCATATAAGGAATATTTTTTCATCTAAATAATTGATATTTTTTTCATCTCTATAGTATTGATATTTTTTTATCAGTTTCTTCATATATGATGTCTTTTTTCTGTGGTGTTCTGGTGGGCGAGCTGTGAAGGATAAAAAAATGTTCTCATATGATTTAGAAAACAATTAGCATTTATATATATTTTTCATGTAAAAGTTTTGATAATCATTAATGAAAGATTTAAAAAAAACAAGCATTTTTCACTTCAAAATCGTACGTGCATGCATGAAACATTCTGTTGTATGACCTTATGAAATTATTTCAGATATATTTTTTTAATTATTGGATGGTGTAAACTAAGCAATCAAATAGATTCACATTAGATGTCATTTTTAGCTATATTAAAATCTATTTTCTTATCTGGTCAAAAGTTCTAGATAGCTCTGTTGTCAAGGTCCCCATTCGTTGCGTTTTTTAAGACTACGTGATATAGAAATATTACAAAAAGATTTAGACTTTTACATCGAGAACAAATAAATTAGCAGTCACTATGGCGTGAGCCTTGACATCATCTTTCTTCCGGAGATTGATCTGCTACAACTATTGTGGGAAGTCGGAACCGGGATGGGAAGGCTCTTTTGGCGCGTGTCACGATCATAGCGGGTACGTGTAATTCTTTAGAGGCCTGACAAATGGGGGCGATGTCTGCTCATTTCAATTCTTCTCTTAACAATGTTGAAATTTCGTGTATTTAAAGGTGAGCATGGCTAAAATAATATGGATAGTACATCTCATTTCGTACTATGCATATATATAGGTCAATAAATTGAGATTTAAGTTGCTCAATAAATTCTTCATATGAAAGTATTGTAGGAAATCAAATTTCGTGATTTTTAGAGCTTTCTTGCTATTTTTTAAATATTTTTTAAAAACAGTCAAGATTTAATACTATAAAATTGTCATTTTTGGACTGTTTTTAAAAAATAACAAGAAAGCTCTAAAAATTACAAAATTTTATTTCCTACAAGATTTTGATATGAAAAATTTATTAAACAACTTAAATATAAATGACCGTATAGTACTAAATGAAATGTACTATGCATATTATTTTAGTCATGCTCTTTAAACCTGAATTGTCAATTCGTATTTTGTCACAAAGGATTGATTTCCTTGGAAACTCAAGGGGTTTCAGCCGTTCAGTCAGTGTCAGCGGCTCAGCGCCGTCCTCAGCCAAAAAGTTGTTGATCTGCTGTAGCGATTAACATAATAGTATAAGATGTAGCAACTTGGAAGGAACACGATAACACTTCATGAATGAAGAATGATCAACGACACGGAACACTTGTAAGAGTGCTGTATTTAAAATTGTACAGAATTTATTGTCCGTCAGATTTTCAGATTTACATTTTTTATTTTTTCGAATAAAATTATACCATAATTGACACATTTTATTTTTTTGGCACTTTTAATTTTTTTTCGAGCAACATATTAATTTTCATTGGTGAGCGAAAATTTGATAATTGTGTACAAATTCTTAGCTTTTTCATAATTAAACCACAGAATTTTAGTAGATGATGAAACATGTATCAGTTATCAATTTGTCATCATCTTTTGCATTCATTATATGAATCTTTTAATATTTTAATACCATACAAATAATAGTCTAAAATATTTAATTTTTAATTTACTCTTTGCTCATTATAATTTACTCTAGTTCCCAGTTTCTATTCAGACGTAACGACCAATGGAATAATAAATTCGAAATGAATTGAACAAGAAATCAGGATATCAGCAAAAATGAAAGATGCAATTCAGCCAAAAGTTATATATGAGGACGAACCACGGCGCCGGATATCTGTGAACAATATCGAATATTCTCTCCTAGAACTTGCTATCATGACTCGAATAAAAAGTAAAAGAAATTACAATTAATAGAATAAAGAATACTATAAGCTGGCATATCAAAATGAATTGACATTTACGAATTAACTAAAAAACTGATGAATTTCAAACCTCCATATTCTTCACAGAAGTATCTCATGAAGAGTCCGAACTGTCAGGTGGGGTCCCTACAAGCCAACCCCACATACCACCAGATCCCTGTCTCTGCTTTGCTTCAAATACCGCTTGTTCAGTTGCAGCCTTCTGCCTTTGCAGTAACTCCACTTCCTTCTCCAATGCCTCCAGCGCTTGTAGTTTCTGCCTTAGCTCAGCCAAATCAACCTAAAAAATCATGTGATTTAAAATATTGTTTTGCCTCGTGTATTAGTTACTAACTAACTACCACAATAAAGGGCAATTTCAAGTATGTCCCCTCTAAAGTCTAAAATTATAATCTAGACCTCGTTCATATACTATACTATAGATACAAGTCAAAGATTATCGTTAAACACCACAGTCAGATCTTGTTTGCCTAAATAACTGAGAGTGAGTACATTACATAGTTAACATTTTGCAGAAATAATATACTGGTGAATGTTTTCACGTTTTTAGAGGGATCGCATAGAAAGCTTTTTATTGAAGGAAGAAAACCAAATGATATGTGAAAAAGCAGCATCATTGTTTTTTAAGTTTGAAGCATTTGTCGTACCTCAAGTTTGAAACACCTTGACTGTTCAGTCACAAGCTGGCTCCGGATGGATTGGAGATCCTATTGTTTGTAATAGTCAGTACATGTGTAAGAAAAATTTAACAACCATCTTGCAGAACCAAAATAATACGGAATTGCTGTCTCAGCAGCAAGTTTATCTAACAATACTCACTACTAAGAGGTATTGTTAGTACACCTTGATCTATAACTATTTCCATTGATCTCAGAAACATGCTTCTAACTCCGCCTATGTAGTTTTGACATGGCCAGTCCCAAGCCAGGAGGAGGAGGGTTGTGATAGGCTTGACGAGCAATGCTAAAATTCAGCCATTCTCATGAAAATGAAACCAAATAGTTCCGATTGGGTTGCACCTCTAGCCTACCCCAACTTATTTGGAACTAAAGGCTTTGGAACAACTCAATGATACTAGGTATATTTTAAATGTTTTACAGGTAATGAAAAACACCAGTTCTTGTAGTGTTCAATAGAAAGTTGTACACAAAGATGAGACCAATTCACACTGCAACTTTGATTCAAGATTATCACTTCTCCAACACTATAATTTGAATAATGTAGAAGCTATAGTAGTAATATAAATCATTTTTTTTAACCTTGGTTAAATCCATATTTTGAGTTTCGGCTTCAGTCAGCTGTTGCTTGAGCTTAAGACTCTGAATCTGCTCTCGGTTTAGTGCAGCTTCAAGCTCCTCTTTCTCAGCTTTTAGTGCACCAACAATTCTTTCATTTGCTTCCTCACTTCTAGCATTCTGAAACACGATAAAACAAAGATTGTCACAAAAATAAATAAATACAATGTTATGCAGCAAATTCTATTATCTAGTTTTAGAATTCAAAAACAAGTGCCTTAATGAATCTAAACAGCAGAGTAGAATTACAGACTGAAAATTTTAATTTTAAAGAATATCAGAAAACCTCCCGAATGGCTATATTTCTTATAACCTTTTCCAGACCAGTGAAACACACTTAACCAGTACAAGAAACTAAGGAGGAAAATCTAAAATTTAAAAGAAAAAAGGATATATGCAAAATACTAAAACCAGTACAAGAAAGATTAAAAAAAAAGTTAAAGAAAATCAAGTTTTAAGTAAAGAAAAAAAATGTACATAAATATGTAAGATTTGGCAATTGTGTATAAAAGATATATGCCACAAAGAGAGAAGAGCAGACATTGTCAATTGCAATCTCTCTGATCTTGCTTTCTTGAGATACCTCTGTCTCTGGGATGATGTCTTGGGTTTGATCTGTGGTTTGAATCCCATCTGTCCTATCAGGTGCCCCCTCTGTAATGCCAGATTGAACTCCTGATTTGTTGCTTAGTTTAAGAGCATAGACCTATATCCATTGTAAACATAAATGAGCTTCGATGATAGTTTGTAAGAGAGGTTTCTACATGTTGGCCTACAAAACTTGGAAGTATTATTCTGTGTGTTATCAAGATGATAATGTTGTGCTCTAAGGAGCTCATTTCTTGATTTCTTGCGGCTTACCCCGATACCTTAGTCACTCGATTGTGAAGGGAAGATGCAAAGGGGGTAGAAGTATTGGAAATCTTTTGAATAAAATGCGAAAAACATATTGTATAGTGGACGTTTATTGAAATTTGTGAGGAATACAAGTTAATTCACAGGTTTTGAAGGCTTCACATGGAATTGCACCTTCAGGACAATGCTGAGTCAAAACATGGGGAGGAGAAGATATTATTGTATAACCTCAGCAATCAAAACAAGCCATATTCTAATGCAACTCTAAAATCCCACAAAACATGATGAATTATGGATATTATGCATCCTACTTTTCATTTTATTCCTTTCTAAAAAATAACCTAATTTTTCTATTATATTGTCCCTCAGGTATAGAAATATTGATTGTAATTTTGGCAATACAAAGAAAGTTAGAAACTAAATACACAAGGATTTTTCTCCCCAAACTAACAAAATTTAAGACAAATAATTACCTCATTACTATACTTTCCATTGTATCCACCAAATGACACGAGGTAATCTTCCCCGCTGTTCGTGCTAACGACCAAACTCAAACCCTTAAAAAGAATTGAAGCATTAATATAAGATATTTCCTCAAAACATAATATCAGGAAATCACCATATTTACTACAGAGAAAAAAAAATACCAATCTTTTGTGATATAATACAAAATTACAAATATTGCAACAAAAATAATATGATATTCTAAACACACCTCACTTGCTAGGGGCAAACGTCCTTGAACAGAGGTAACAACGGACCATACTAAAGTCGACATGTTTAGAACCAGTGTTTCTGATACACCTGCCCCTAGAACACACGTTCATTAGTCCTATGATCCCATCGAAAAAATAATAATTCCCTTGAGAAATTCCCTGAAAAGAGCATCAAACATGGTTCAAACATAACTGTGATCGAAAAAACATACCAGTTTGATTGTTACCACCACCAACTATGTACCAGTTATCACCAGCCGTAGCACCAGCATGCCCAGCTCGTGGGCCAGGTGTCACACCCTGAGTGTCAGGCCTTGACCATTCCATCTATCAAAATATAAGTAAGACAACACATAAAAAACTTAGCATAAACATTGAGACGATAAATTTAAAATTCTATGATGGATTGAGCAACACACAAAGTGGGGAGATTAAAAATCTCACAGCTTGCATGTCGAGGACATGAAGATCATTGAAGCATGTAGCATGAGATCCGCCGCCAAAAATCAAAAGATACCGGTCAGCATGACATGCAGCTGCATGGTCTGACCTTGGCGAAGGAGGGGTGCCACTGTAAAAATAACAGACTAGACCATATGATATTTGACAGGTCGACCTATAGAGTTCTACACTGGTGTTCTTATTAGGACTTCCGATAAAAAATGAAATAGAATATCAGGTAGCTTTAATTAGTTAGAGAACTGTAAATGTACATGTCAAAATATTATAAAATGATTCCAAATGTCACTTCTGTTCCAGTGCAATACATTGTATAATTACTATCTGTTCCAGTATAGGTACTTTCCTGGTAACAAGCCAGACCAAAAATGTATATACATATAGAGACTTTGATCATATATCAGTGAAATCTTGGTACAATAAGATATTCTCGAAAAGATTCACTGTTCAGATCAATGACTTCTACCAGAGATATTGGAAACAGAAAAAGGTATCAAGTTTATAGATGGCAGAACTTACATAGCATCAATGTCATCCCAGGTCATAGTTTCAAAGTCAAGGATGTTCAAATCATTCAAAAGAGATCTCTTGGCATCTTCACCTCCAAAAATCACAATGGTTGATCCAACAAGAGTAACTGATTGACCCCCACGAGAAATCTAGGAGCATAAAGCAACCGAACAAAAATTTACCATACTGGAGTTGGAAATAGATGTTGCAAGTACACATCATGGAATAAAATGTGTTACCGGAGGCTTTCCATAGGTTCTCAAGTTTGACCAGGTACCAGTCTGGGGATCAAATTCCTTCACTAGCAAAGTTCAAGAATTAAAAACATTTAGCCAATAGAACACCATTGATAAAGAGGATATGAGAAATATCTTGGACTGGAAAAACTTAAAACCTGTCAATGTCTCCGAAGGATCTTTGGTGTGCCCGCCAATCGAAAGAATTTTGTTTTGCCATGATACCTATAAAGATTAAGAGATGTTAAAAAGGATAGATGAGCGACTCCATATTTTCAAGATCTGTAAAATATATAGCAATATAGCATACCAAAGAGTGTCCAGCACAAGGAACTATATTGCTAGGAGATCCTGAAGATCCAGCTTGAAATTTTGCATCTATTTTTGACCAAGTTAAACCTTTTAAGTCCAGAACCTTCACAAAATCAAAACATAACACTATTAGTTACTTTCCAAAGCCAAAGAAATAAATGCTTCACATAACTGGATTGTTGGTCGTCATGGTCAAGTATCAACTACCTCAGTGAAAGCACAAGATCAAGCATTTGATTATGTTATTTCAGCTTATCTAGTTTCTAATCATCTTTAACTGAATTCCTATTTCTCGGGCATGGTACAAGCCAGATACAGGTACAAATTGGTAAAGATAATGACAACCAGCACCAATGAACTGTATGGACTACACCTTTAACAAAGGGGTTTCTGGGCAAAGGTGCATTTGCTTTATCTTTCTTTAATTTACCAACATGCACTCATGTGATTAGTGAATTTCCTTTTAGAAGCAGCGCACCTGGAGATCGCCAAGATACCGGCCATTATGGTTTCCCCCAAAAATGTACATCTTATCTTGCACTACAGCTGCTCCATGCTACATATGGAAAAACATTACACGAGTAAGATGATGTCCGCAATAACATAAACAACAAATGTTTCAACATAAAATTCAAAACAAAAGGGATCTAGACATCTAGTCCTTTGTCATACCAAAATTACAGATTTGTTGAATATGACACACAAGTACACAACTTTGACAAGCATAAAGGGTAGAAGACATGAATGCCATCGTATCAATATTAATGTAAATTCTTGGATTTATTTTTTTCCAGATCCCGATGCTTAGGCCTCACTCTAAGTGATCCCTAACACTAGATACTGTACCGAACCCCTTGATATCAATTATTTCACTAGGTACAATAAATGGCTGTACAAAGTAAAGTGCTGAATGGAAGGAGGGCAATGATATACCTGGTAACGGGGCTTAGGATTAGGGCCAGAGACGGAAAGTGGGACCCACTGGTCATAGACAGCAACTGAACTGAGACCTTCAAAAATTACATCTTTGTCTTGAGTCTCTCGTGGGGTCCCATTTTCAGTGGTAATGGTCTTAGGCTCTGGAAAGGAGATTTGATTTGAAGAGCTACTGGATGTCTCAATAGTTGGTTCGTCTTTCTCTTTCTGATTAAAATGAAAATAAATCAACAGAATGTAAAACAACCCCAAAATAGTTTCAAAGTAGAAGTAAAAAAAAATAAGGGCCTTTACCATCATATACAGTCCAAGATACAAATTAGAACAATATATTTAATCTTTTAACAAGTCGGAATAAGTCAACTTAGATTATTTTAGTTTTCTTTGCCAATGAGCTCTTTATTGATATAAGCATCCTAATTCCTAAGTATAGGAATATTCTTTTAAATCTTTTGGGCAATTAAGAGAGTACTTCCAAGCAATTACACACAGAAGTTAAGTTGGGGCACAAAATCTAAACTATTACTAGAAATACTTTTTGACCAATTAAATGCTCAATAACCAGAAGAAAGCACACAAATACAATAATAAAGAATAAATATTATATATTCCCTCATTTATTACAAAATGTTAAAATTAAGAAACTCATGAACCAGTATCAACACACTAACAATCATTGGGACATCTACAACAGATGCAACAGTGCTGTCACGAACCCTAGAGAACCAGCTGGGATCTTCTTCCTGTTGATGGATGTTTGCATTAAAAAAACAAAGAGAGAAGTGAAAGAAAAATGGGTACAACAATGTAATTACGTTACACTTCATAACTGGGTTAATTATATACCTCCAGAATCTTTACAAAAAGGCGCATTGCTTCAGCTGAAGAAAGATCCCCAAGCTGATTCCAACTAAAATTAGAAAAAAGGAAGAGGTTTGATATTGAGTTTTCCAAATGCCAGCTTGCTAGTGAAGCTCTTGGAATGGTGTTCATTGTAATGCTAGTGGAGTGAAGTAGTGGACCATTATAGTATATTTTCAGGATTCAATCTTTGAAATACTGAAATATAATACCATAATGCTGCGCTAAAGTTTTTCTTTACCATAATGATACCATACTTAATAACTAGTAGGAGCTTTTAACATCATCTCCTAATTCTTAATAACTAGTCCATCTTGTATGTCTAACTATCACAGACCAGAACAACACCATATCTGTTTAAAAAAAAATTCTGGAAACATTCAAGCTAGAATGAGGAAACAAACCTATTCCACTTGGTTTGTTCCACAGGGTTCCATGCCCTTGGCTTAGGTACATTGCAGGGTCCAACAGTAGCCTGCATATAGAATTAAATAAAATTAGTACAATTTATTCCGTGGCTTGCATAAATACTGAGATTTTGTCTAACAAAACTGAATGCCCAATCTCTCCTAAGGTTCCATACAGATCAGAACCTCAATCAGATACCAAATGGGAAAGTAAACAAAGAAAACATTCTGGCCTTCACTGTTACCGAACAAAAGTAGGAGCTCCACTACCTTATGATAGATGCCACTTAATGGGAGCAATAAACCATACTAGTGTAAAAATAAACTCATAACTCCAACTTAGAGCATCTCCATCCGTGAAACTTTTTGAGTTTCTAAATAATGACACATCAGATTAAGAAACTTAATTCTTTTTTAGTTTATAAACTCTTACATCCCTAAAACTACAATTAGAGTTTCTTAAATCCCACATCATCAACTAACTATTTTTTTATTAATTTTTTTAACCAATGATATTGACACGTCACAGTTTATAAATCCCGAATCAAAGTTTCTAAATAAGAAACTCTCAATCAAAGTTTCTGAATTAGAAACTTTGTTACATTCCTGAAACTGAGTTATAAACTGCCACGTCAGATTAGAAACTTTGAAAATTTCAGGGATGGAGATGCTCTTAGCTTACCGAGTTTGATCCTACTAATTAGATCTATCAACCGCAATTCAAATCTAAACACTACAGTAATAACCACAGAATGTGCTGTATAGGCAGAGATACTCCACAATTGTGAATCACCTCGCCTGTTTTATAACAAACAAGCATCTACTATGAATATCAAGATTCACTCTCCTAAGATAGATCTAGCTCAAACTGAGAGATGAAAGAAAGAGACCTGCTGATAGAGAGCGTAAAGTAAGAGAGCAGATTCGCTCTTGAAGCGAGATATCACAGCGGATTCCGGTGATCCGCCGCCCAGACCCGCGTACGCCGCTGCGGCGTAAAACCTGTCAGGGTACGCCAGCCCCGAACTCGCCATTTCAGTGAAAAAAGAGCGACGAAGTGAGGGAGGAAGTTTTCTCAATCTTCCTCTCCTGTATATAGAGAAAGAGATTCACACCGGAGATCTGATAGAAACGGGAATTGAGTTTGTTTTCGTCTCCGGGTCCGGTACGTTTGGCTTCGCGGGCTGCTTAGGCTTTCTCTTCTCACGGAACTGAGATGTAGAGAGGACGAACCGCTGGACTCGGTGTAGAGACAAAAGTCAGCACTGCACGTGGGTCCCGGCAGATCATACGGCTCTGATTAATATATATATATATATATATATATATATATGTTAGCGATTTGCTGGAGCTCTATCTTTGTGCCAAGTTCTCTTCTCACAATTCCATTTTTTTGTTGAGTAAAAATATAAAAACTGCTGTAAATTTTTTAATATAAATACTTGCAGCAAAATTGTTGCAAAACAGTAGGTCTTTGTATTAAAATAATGAAATTTATATATTGTTATCTGCAAGTCTTTATATCTAAATTTGCTGAAAAACTACTGCAACATTTCTAATATAAAAACTTACAACAAAATAATAAAGACGTGCAGTAATAATAAAGTCTTTATAGTATAACGATGTAAGACGCATGACGGGTGATACGGTCTATTTGAGAAATAGCCCGTAGGTCTTTTTGGGTTGATGTAGGTGGAGAGCAGTTAAACAGAAGGTTTAACTACCGTTCTTTGGCTTGGGTGATTCTTTCGTGTACTCTGTAGTACTAGATATCTGATGTCCCTCTGTGATGGAAGGGGATGTATTTATACCCTAGCAATGTCGGTTTGCTACAGGTATCAATCGTGGGTAGTTATTGAGTCGTGTCATAATGGATGTATTCGGACTGTTATTGTAAGAGGTGGTTCAATTCGGGTGCTATTGTGGGATGCACTATTTTGACTAAGTCTATTTTGAGAGGTGCCTTTTATATCCATAAGCTAATTCGGGTACTTGTAGGCTTCTCTGGGCCTTCCGGGTAGTACTAGCTCATGGGCCTTTGGTAATTGGGTTATTGACAAAATGGCCTATCATCTGCCTCCCAAGCCTATAATGTCATTTTTGAGTGCATTAAAGGCTTAAATCACAAAAATTCGGGT